>CM041776.1:304278587-304448434 GCA_023374045.1 Limonium bicolor | reverse complement strand
GGAAAAGGAGAAGGCTTCGGAAGAGCCATTGAAGCTGACCTATGCTATTGCAGCTACACCACTGCGCTCTAAGGCGCCAAAGGGTGAGAAAAATTGATATTGAATGAGTTAAGAAATAAATTAGTAACCGTTTGAGATATGAGAATTGACAATATGAATCATCAGGATCTGAGACTGAGAGGGGAGCCGGTGGTGGCTACCAGCAACGCTTCATCTGTAGATGGTGTCACAAGGACCACCCCGGGCTCGACTGTAAGGGAAACAAGGTGGAGTGCAACTTCTGCGGAGTGTATGGACACCGGGCATACGAGTGTTACCGGAACCCTGCTAGCAGAGCCTATAGGCCCGATACCAGGGGCAAGGGCAAGACCGATCAGGGAGCTGGATCTGACGGTCAGAGGAAAGGGCAGCACCGGCGGACAAGAACCACGGGCGACCCAGAAGACGGGGCCCACTCTACACATGGTGGACCGGGACGATGAGCCTGAGCCCTCATCGAGGCCAGGTACCACTATAACCATTTAGTAGTAAAACTACCTGCTTACCGCATTATCATGCATGTTGGTGAATAAATGAGTTAAGTAAAAATAAGATGAGATTAGAACTTAGTAAGACATAACCTACTACCACTTTAGGAAGATTCAACATTGCTACCCTATACCATCTACATCTAACCCGGAGCACACCGACATCAAAACTGTACACTTTCCAACCGAACAATGTCAGGTTATCCGCCCAGGTATGATTTTATTAAGGGGATACCTGACACCCGAAGCACAAATAGCCATCATCAGAGAGATGCAATCAACTAGGAATGGGACCGGGAGGTTTTACACACCGGAGTACCCAGGGGGAGCAAGGATGAAGTTAAAGATGATGAGCTTGGGCAAGGATTGGAATCCGTATGCCAAGAATTACCAACCACAAGGGGGCAAGATGGAATCTCACACCGGGGATACCCGAAGAGTTCCATCCAGTTATTACACAAGTCGTGGAAATCGCTCAGCAGTTGGAAGCTGAACCGATTCCAGGCATCCAGCCAGACATTTGCATTGTAAACTTCTACGAAAAAGATGGGAAAATGGGACTACACCAGGATAAGGACGAGACAACGGAGTCTCTCGAAAGAGGGATACCCGTAGTATCTTGGTCCATTGGAGATGATGCGGAGTTTTTATACGGGCGAGCAGAAGCGTGCGGACCGTGCAGATAAGATAGTACTTAAGTCAGGTGATGTATTAATTTTGGGAGGAGAATCAAGGATGTTGTACCATGGGATTAAGAGAATCAAGCTGAATACAGCACCGTCAGCAGTAATCAATGCGACGCATATGAGACCAGGAAGATTAAACCTAACCTTTAGACAATATTAGCCATGTAATGTTAGAAGGAGATGAGAAATGGGATGTAAGATTGAAGCACATGTTGTAAACAGGATGGTCATGAATAAAATAACAGTGTTGTTCATATAAATTGATTTCGACTCTTGTTATACCATCAATACTCATGGAGCTTGTGAACACAATTAGGTTATGGACTCGGTACGGAAGGTGCACTAAGCATACTCACAGAGGCACAGGCCGACGCTAGCGGTACTATCCTCACCGACACCTTTCCGATCAATGGGATTGAGGCATCAGTTCTCTTCGACTCAGGGGCCTCGCATACCTTTGTCTCTGCATCATTCGCGAGCAGGTTGGGGCTAGACGCTGATGAGCTACCCGACTTCACGGTTACGCTCCGTCTAAGGAGAAGGTTCGTTGCACTCGTTACTACCGAGGAGCCACCATCAGAATAAGGGAGAAGACTTCCCAGTCAGTTTCATTGAGTTCAGTAAGCTAGGATTTGATGTTATCTTTGGATGAACTGGTTGGAGCGGCACAAGGGACGTATCCTCTGCGCCGAGCATAGATTGCTGCTCAGGAGTCCGTCTGGGGTAACAATATCATACCGCCAGAGGCCCAGAGAGCCTTCGACTAAGATCATCACCGCCATGGCAATGCATAGAGAATTAAGGAGAAAGGAAGAAGTATACCTCTGCTATGTACGGACATAGAGAGAGACCCTGAGTTCGACCCCGACTTACCGGTAGTGTCGGAGTTCCCTGACTTATTTCCACGGGAACTGCCCGGCATGCCACCCACTCGGGAGGTAGAGTTCACCATCGAGCTGCTACCTGGTACCAGACCGATAGCCAAAGCCCATTGTATGGCTCCGGCAGAAATGACTGAGTTAAAAGGAACAACTGAAAGATTTGTAGATAAAGGATTCATTAGACCAAGTGTGTCACCATGGGGAGCGCCAGTCCTCTTCGTGAAGAAGAAGGATGGTAGTCTCCGCCTCTGCATCGACTACGGAGAGCTTGAATGCAGTGACAGTGAAAAATAAGTACCCACTACCCCGCATTGACGATCTGTTTGATCAGTTGAAGGGAGCATCTGTGTTTTCCAAGATTGATCTCAGATCGGGGTATCATCAGATAGCCATTAAGGAGGGAGACATTGAGAAGACGGCATTCCGGACACGATACGGCCACTATGAGTTACAGTGATGCCGTTCGGTTTGTCGAACGCACCGGCGAATTTTATGGATCTGATGAACCGCTTGTTCCGGGAGCAGCTGGACAAGTCGGTGTGGTTTTTATTGATGATATTCTGATATATTCAAAGTCTAAGGTTTGAGCATGAGGAACATCTGAGAAGGTATTGGAAATATTGAGGGAGAACCAGCTATATGCTAAGTTCTCCAAGTGTGAGTTTTGGCTTGACCAGGTCTCTTTCCTAGGTCATGTCATCTCAGATGCTGGGATCGCAAGTGGATCCAGCAAAGATTGATGCCGTACGTACCTGGCCAAGGCCGAAGACTGTTACCGACATCTGGAGCTTTCTCGGTCTGGCAGGTTACTACAGGAGGTTTGTTAGAGATTTCAGCAAGGTCGCGAAGCCGATGACCAGTCTGATGAAGAAAGACGCACCATTTCTTGGACAGTTGACTGTGAGAGATCATTTCAGCGCTGAAGGACTCACTGACCACTGCACCGGCACTGACCATTCCAGACGGTACAGAGGGCTTTGAGGTTTATTGTGATGCATCCGGCAGAGGGCTGGGTTGCGTGCTCATGCAACATGGCAAGGTGGTGGCATATGCCTCACGCCAGTTGAAGAAACATGAGGAGAACTACCCCACACATGATTTAGAGCTGGGAGCTGTAGTCTTCGCTTTGAAGATATGGCGCCACTACTTATATGGGGTTAGTGCACGATCTACACCGATTACAAAAGTTTGAAATACATATTCACTCAGAAGGAGTTAAATCTTCGACAGAGGAGATGGTTAGAGTTTCTGAAAGACTATGACATTGACCTCCAATACAAAGAAGGGAAGGCCAATGTTGTAGCAGATGCCCTGAGCCGTCGAGCACACTCACTCCATTCGCTAGTTTCTTTCTCCAGCTTGGTTGATGAGGGCGAGAGGCTCAGAGGACAGATGAGTATAGGAGAGAGGTCAGACAGAAGCTGACAGATGGTACCTTTGAGAGTCAGAAATACGACTTCAGACTTCATGATGATGATCTGATCAGACTTAAGGGCCGATTATGCATACCACGTGGTAACACGGATCTGAAGACCGGTATACTTAGAGATCACCTGTTCTTCAGTTTCCATCCATCCGGGAGCCTCTAAAATGTATAAAGACATGAAGATATACTTCTGGTGGTCGGGAATGAAGACAGATGTTACCGAGTTCGTCTTGAGGTGTCTCACATGCCAGAAGGTGAATTGAGCACCGACGACCGGGCGGAATGGTACAGTCGATGCCAGTTCCGGAGTGGAAGTTCCATGATATCTCCATGGACTTCGTAGTTGGACTTCACCTGCTAGGGAGGTCTCAACATGATAGGGTGGTGGTGGATCGCCTACCAAAGTAGCCCGATTCATACCGATGAAGGATACTTGGAAGGTGACCAAATTAGCTGAGTTATTTGAGAAAGAAATCATGAGGCATCACGGATACCCAAGACCATAGTGTCAGATAGAGATACCAGATTCCTTTCGAGGTACTGGAGAGCTACCAGAGAAGCGTTGGGTACAGAACTCAAGCTGAGTACCGCGTTCATCCTCAGACAGATGGTCAGACTGAGCGTACTATTCAGACCAGAGGACTGCTGAGGGCATGTGCCTTAGACTTCCAGGGAAGTTGGATTGACAATTGCATCTGATCGAGTTTTCATATAACAACGTACTCCTTGGTTTTTGTGTGCTGATTTTGATGAGACCCTTGTGTTCGTTGACGGGTCGAGAGTTTAGCAGTTCACGCGCTATACTCAAACAATCAATCAAGATTTTCGCCAAGATGTCGTTTCGATACGGGAGTATGCAAATGCAACGATCTACCATGCAATGTGTTGTGGATAATATGGAATTACTATGTATAGGATGCATGAAATGATGAAATGATGAAATGAGATGGTGACTGAATGTTTTTTTTGTGTGTTTTTTTTTTGATGCAATGCATGAGTGGTGAGGCTACACCCAGTCTCGCTTGGGTCGGTTCCAGTTGATGGTCTATGAAGCTCATCCCGCCATTATAACTCTGAAGCTTGTCTAGCTGTCGGGGTCGCTGTCAGGGTAGTGACTCTCGAGTGATCGAGTGAGGCCGGGTTGGTGATTGGTTTTTGGGTTTTGGATTTTTAGGGAGTGACAACTCCCGCATGGTGGTCCCACGGTGTGACACGCTCTTTCCCTTTTAGTCACCGGCGCATGGTGATTCTGAGTGGGAGAGGTTTGAACTCGATTTTCTTTTCTATCCTTCTGAGATCGGGCTCTGGAGGTCGAGATATTGGGATGAACGTGATGTGTGGCAAGTGACGGTGAAACATGTGGGTGCGTGATGCTCGTGAGTGTGGACGAGATTCATGTAAGGTTGATGATTTGAACTGATTGTAAGTGCATGTGACCCTTTTGTCATGAATGCAATGCATTTTTTTTTTATAGCATTTGTTAGCGTTGTTTATTTAGGGGATGCCTCCTGCAGACCGTGAATTTTCACCCCCATAAAGCAAAGTTGATGAATGATGTATGATGTGAGGGGTCGTCTCTTATTCGCTCTTTTTATTATACGTGCATGCCAAAAGAAACCTATTTTTAGAAACAGTTTTTGAAAACACGTGTTTTCAAAGTGGTGGATTTCTCAATATAAATTTTGACGCTCGGTCATTCGCAAATAAAATAGGGGATGGGGAACCCTATACACATGATCTAAATAAATTCAAAGGGAATGTGTAACCTATACATGTAATCTATTCAGAAATGGACAAGAGAGAAAAGAATGCTAGGGGAAAACCTATACATCAATTCTAAAAGTCATTAAATGGGGGAGTTTGAGCTTAAAAACTTCTCCCGAATTCTTTTGCTTCGTCTTCGAGCTTCTGACTGACTGCTCAATCGTCTTCGGGCTCCTGATTGGCCACTCACTCATCTTCGGCTCTTGAACGATTGCTCGCTTGTTTTCGGGTTCTTGACCGGCTGCTCGCTCGTTTTCGGGCTCTTGACCGGTTGCTTGCTCGTTTTCGGCCTCTTGACCGGCTGCACGCTTGTCTTCGGGTGCTTGACCGACTGCTGGCTCATTTTCAGGCTTTCACAACGAAGCAAAACTGTGATCAAACAAAACGGGTTTGGTGTTCTTATGATTTTCAATAGTTTGAACTCGAACCGGTGTCTCTAGTCTTCATGTCGTTTGGCTCAGGCTGGTACGCCTCTGATTTTGTAATTGAACGATTGGTGTCGGTCTTCATGTCGCTTGGCTAGCCCCATGGGTTGGTGTGCCTCTGATTTTTAGCTCGATCCGCTCCGACGAGGGAAATGAGGGATATTCTTGAGAAAGGAAAAGGTGAATGGTCAAGCACAAATCTTATGTGAAAATCCACCACTTTTGTGAAAACACGAAATGACTAGTACGCTCCACAGTAATGACCGCTGCTCTTGAAGGTGGGTAGAACTTCAAAAATAGCGGGTCATGACATGGAGACTAAATCATTTATTTGAAATACGTTTGTGAAAATCAACTTTGAAAACTGTTTTCGAAAACTATTTTGAAATAATGTGGTGAAAATGTTGTTTGAAATTCGTTTGTAGAAAGTAGGTTTGCAGAAAGTAGGTTTTCAAAATCTATTTATGAAAATTGTTTTGAATAACATTCTAAAGATGAAGTGGCAAGATTAAAACCGCAAATGTTTATGAGAAAAATTTAGGTGGGATTTGAAATTAAGCGAGCTCGTAAAACAGCTTTAAGAGATGTGCAAAAGAATTCCGAACGTTTTGAAACAGATTGGTTGGAAAAAGCGGTTTGCACACATGCATAGCAAGAAGTAAATCGTGGCTGTATTTGATGTGGAGTTGTAAGTGTTAGTGTTGGGATAATCACTTTCCAGGTCAATATGATTCCGTCTCACCGGGGGAACCATCGTCCCTTCACTGTCATCTCTCGGGGTTCTTCTCTGCTATGCCCCTTGCGGGGCACACGTCATCAAGAAAGTCCGGAGTGCTTAAGTTTCGAAAGGTCCGGATACCCGAAGTGATAAGGAAACATACGCCACGGCCAGTGATGATCCGACAACACCCCACTTTTCGGGAAACTCGGGGAAGTATTGCATGGGAACGGGTCTCTCGTCATCTGCACGGTCAGGTTGTCTAAAGTCCAAATTATTCACTGACTACGTTGTACCATGTATGGGTATCCGGTAAATACGGGATCCTCTATGGACGTGTAGCGTGACATTGGGCTTTAGAGACACCCGTGGCGCAGAGGAACATGGAGAACTGAGCCCATGCAATCTTCAAGGTAAGGCAAAGAGGTGGTCAGACAGGCGGCATACAAAGGGGGTGACTACCCATAAACCCGTCTTAGACACCGGATTAGGCAGCTGACACTGAAGGCTCATGGTTCACTATATGCTGGCTTAAACTCGGATAATGAAAGATATTTTTGGATCATGAGCCTGCAGGGCGTAGGTCGATGACCATCTTGCCCCGTGGGTTAGCCATTTATATAAATGACCCAGCTCATGGGAAATCAACCGTGGACCGGTCGGGATTCCGTGACTCGTGGATAAATCGGGTGACACAGAGGAATGCATGTCCTAAGCTACCCTCCCAATGCACCCCACAATCATAACATAAATATAAAGCGATGAAGTCAATACCAACCTATTTGCTAAGGATTTTTTCTTGAAAGTGATTCCAAATTGGTTGCTTATTAACCTAGAGGGAAGTTAGCTTCATTCAATCCTAAGTGTCTCTTTCTAATCGTGAGCTAATTATTACCCAATTGTTGTCATTTTGTTGAGGATCTAATAAATCCTATCTGTCCTCATCAGATACACACTCAAAGTGTGGAGTAGAATAATCCTAGAGGTTTTGAAAAGAATCTCGTGAAGGTTTTGAAAGAAGTGGGGAAATCCTGACAATTTTGAATGGAGTTCAGTCTTCCTTGAGTTTGAGAAAAACTCACTCAAGTTTCCCCAGCAGAGTCGCCATTCTGTGGAGGGTGATTTTTTCGGTATGAGGGGAGTCTATCTAAATGCCTAGAAACTGCCATTTTGTGGAGGGCGAAAACCCGTAATCTGGCAGCCCTCAAATACCTACTTTAATCGTCCGTCTTTCCCAGATTGCTTAAGGGGAGTGCCGATGAACACTACACCCGCTCTCAATGGGCCCACGCGGACTGATGCCTCTTTAAGGCGGATTTGACTAGAGTCGCCACCTAGTTTGACCTATGATAACTAGGAAGGAAGATCGGGTTCTAAGAACCGTTAATTGACTCTGAGATTGTTGCCTATGGATAGGACTTATCTGGTCACGTTAGAGATTCTATGTGGGTTCGTACTGGGTTACACCCCTTAGAAGTGGCAACGACCACGACTTCGGATTGGTGCCCGAGGAAACCTCGGTCTCCAATTGTCGGGATTGCCTTCTTTCAAAACCTTATTAGAGAGATTCATTAAAAGCCAAGGATAGATAGGATAGGATAGGAAGAGAGAAAGAGTGGATGAGGCGAGTTTTTCTGCCAAGCCAGCGCCTAGAAGAGGGAATTGAGGAATTCGGATGAGTATAGAATGAAGATTTGGGAAAGTCTGAGGTTGAGTGAATAGACAAGACTTGGAATCTAACGGATTGAATTTTTGTGGGCCAAAGAAGGTTTGAGTGTTTGGGAGGTGTTCTAGTCGTGTTGTGGGTTAAGGGGTATTCGGGTCGGTTGGTGTATTCAGGTTTCGAAGATGTTTCAGGCTTCTAAGAGTCTTCAAGAATTGGAGGTCCTAGGTGACTTAGAGTTGGTTCGGAGGAGGATTAAGAAGTGTTTAAGGGTCCTAGAGCTCTAATGGAAATGTTGGATTGGTTTATTCGGAATTGTCTCTCTTTAAGTTTTAAAACTGAAAGCAAATTTCGGTGCAAAAGGGCGGATAATCCCAAGGGATTACCCTATGTACCCCCTCGAACACGACACTTTATTAATAGAAAGTGCCGAGGCTCGAAAGATGGGGCAATGAATTTATGTCGAAGAATAGGATTCAGAGAGACATCATGAATGAGATGTTCTCGGTCAAACCCTAATAACGTCTCTAACTCCGGGTTTTAAAACGTTAAAAACCGAAAACATTGAAATCGAATGGAAGGGAGTTAGTCGATTCTAAAATCCCGGCTGCAATAAGGAAGGCCGTTACTTCCCTAGCGCCCCGCCTTGTAGAAATCTAGGCTGCAATTAGGGGAGGTTTGTCACCCTAATGCCCCGCCTAAAGAGATCCAGACTGCGACAAGGAGGTTATGACCCCAGTGCCCCGCCTCGGATTTTTATTTTTGGGAAGGAAGACAAGTTATGTCCTAACCATGGAGGAAATGTTTTGAAGGGGTTAGGCATTCTTGCTCCACGAAAACAATTTATTTGGATTTGAAAACTAAGTTAGAAAGTCTTAAAAGTTGTTCGGAATTCTCGATGAAGAACACTGATTTTGAGAAAGGTTTTTTTAGGAGAAAACTTTCTGTATATGAGAGAAGAACTTTCTGCAATGGAGAAGAGTTTTCTGTGATGTGAGAAGAGTTTTTCCTTTTAAAATCCCGCAAAATGGTTTCTTTTGAAAACTTGATGAAGTTTGAATAAAATAATTGTTTGAGAATTTTGAGAAAAGAGGTTTTCAGGATTTTTGAATTAAAGCTGAATAATGAGGAATGCTTTTGGATTTTTGGAGTTTGAATGGAATCTACAAGTCGAGTTTGAGTTGGATTGGGTTAGAATTGAACTTGGGTTTGGCATTGAGTTGATTTGAATTTTGGATTTGATTGGGTTGGGCCAAAATTGGAAAATGGGCCGGGTTGGATTGATCGAGTCGAATTGGACCGGGTCAGATTGGGCCTAATGTTGAGCATTTGGGTCGAGTGGGCCTTGATTGGACTTGTGGGTCAAGTTGGGCCTTGGTTGGGCTTTTAAGCCGAGTTGGACTTTATTTGAGGTTTTGGGCCGGATTGGGCCTTGTTTGAGGTTTTGGCCGGATTGGGCCTTGTTTGAGGTTTTGGGCCAGATTGGGCCTTGTTTGAGGTTTTGGGCCGGATTGGGCCTGGATAGGATATGGGCCGGATTGTTAGGCCATAGTGGGTTTAGGCCCGAATTGGGTTTGGGCCCTGGGGTGATTGGGCTGAAGTGGGCCTTAGGGTTAGGCTTTTGAAATGGGCTTTAGAAGTTGGGCTGAAAGGAGCCTTAGATGTTGGGCCGAAATGGGCCTTGGAATTTTGGGTTCAAAATTTGGGTCTAAATGGATATGGGCCTTGGAGTGATTGGGCTTTGGAATTGAATTGGGCCTATTTTGGGCTTTGTTATGTGTTTGGGCCTTGAAGTGGGTTTGGGCCTTGAAATGGGTTTGGGTCTTGAAGTGGGTTTGGGCCAAATTGTTCAAAATGGGTTTGGCCGAATTGAATTGGGCTTGGGTCTGGGCCGAGTGGGCTGATGGGCCGAGTGGGCTAATGGCCGAGTGGGCTTATGGGCCGAGTGGGCTTATGGGCCGAGTGGGCTTATGGGCGAGTGGGCTTATGGGCCGAGTGGGCTTATGGGCCGAGTGGGCTTATGGGCCGAGTGGGCTTATGGGCCGAGTGGGCTTATGGGCCGAGTGGGCATGATGGCCGAGTGGGCTTATGGGCCGAGTGGGCTTATGGGCCGAGTGGGCTTATGGGCCGAGTGGGCTTATGGGCCGAGTGGGCTTATGGGCCGAGTGGGCATGATGGGCCACATAAGACTTGATGGGCCAAATTAAGCCTTGGGCTAATGAGTTTTGGGCAAGGTTTGGTTTGGGCCAAAGTGGGTTGTGGGCTGGATTGGAATGTGGGCCGATTTGAGAAATGAGATTGGGCTGGTTTGAGAAGTGAGATTGGGCTGGTTTGAGAAGTGAGATTGGGCTGGTTTGAGAAGTGGATTTGGGCCGAGTTTGGAATTGTACTTGGGCCTAGGTTTTTGGGCCTCAGGTTTGCGGGCTTCCAATTGGATTTTTGAATTGGGATTCCAAATTGGAATTTGAATCAGGCCACGAAATTGAGATTTTGAATTGGATTGACTTTTTCCCTTTGGATTGGGCTGGTTTTAGAATTGGGCTTGCTTTGAGATTTTGAAGTTGATTGATTTTTTTTTATGTCACAATAATAAGGTGTGGTTTGGGTGTAGGGTCCTCCAATTTATTAGGTGGGACCATGGCTCACCTAAATCTTAGGATTCACCCTCTATCCTAAGGCTTGGTCCTAAGGTCTAATAACTAGGGCTTGAATAGTAAAGTATTGCTGAGTTGACTAACAATGATATGGGCCAAAACTAGTTTTATTTTAAGCTGAAAAAATAAATGGCCCAATCCACAAGTTCAGAAACAAGAAAGATTAGTAAAGAAAAGCTACCGACATATCTTGATAAAAGCAAAACATTCATGGGCATTATAATAACAGCAAATCAATGCGGAAACTATTATTCGTTGAGACCAAAACCGGATTCAAACCACGTAGCACAAGAGAAATCAAGCCGAATCGAAATCTAACTCCAGGACCTTGAAACCGAGGCGTAAACCAAGGTTAATCAGAAATTGAAACTTAATTCTAGATCAATGAGCAGTGAACAAGAATAAATCACGGGCAGTAACACAACTTCAAGAACAAAATTGATTTCGAGAGATAACCACTCCTTAAACATGTTATCAGGAAACAGATCGAGAATAGCTGACCGATAGAGACCAACAAACCCTGCCTAGTCTCAAAGTTTAACATCAGCTTCAACTCCAACAGTCCCAATCCAATCCCAGTTCGAAGCAAAAAGTACTCAGACAAGTACAGCAAGTAAACAGCAGAGTAAGCAGACGAGTGGAGATAAGTATTTTGAAATAAAGCTAAAACACTAGAACACATTGAGGGGCGCAGAAGGACAATAAGAGGTCAGACTGGAGTCGAGTCGGTGAACAAAATAACAGCCACATGTTTTGAAACTCGAATGCATAATACCTTGGAGAATTTATACAGCAAATACTTACGCAGCAGGTGTTCAGTCTATATGCTCAGAAGAGGTTGTACACGAAAGGTTCCCGACGATATCGCACCATTAATACCGCATACAGACCAGGTCAATCATAATCAGTAGTGGTAGAATCAATACCGAATCGAGTATCATCTCCCAAAGTCGACAAAAGCAAGGGATTAAGTTTGTCGACCGAAGCAATGCGCAAAAGGATATAACCAGGCAAATGCACCACGCCACCACAGTGGTTCAAAACCGCCACCAAAGAAGTCCCAAAAACGTAGCCCGTAAAGCGAATTCAGAGAAAGGGTGAAATCGAAGTAAAGAGCAGGGAAGTAAACGACCTGGATTTCGAAACTCTTTTGCTCCAAGGGTTGTGGCGCCGATCGGGAGAGGAAATGTGACTGATAATCACAGGTGGGTTCGATTACGGTAAATGAAAACTTGGAGATATGGGATTATGAGTCGAAGAAGGCAGACTAGAGAAGGGAGTGAAGAAGGAGATCGATCTACACCGATGAAGAGAGGAGGCGGCGATTTGAAGAGAGAATGGATGGGTTAGGGCAGAGAGGAAACAGGTCGATGAAGTAACCGAGGTAGAGGATGACTGTCTCCGCCGTTTCGAAATGGGAAGAACGACCAAAGAACCGGGGGAGAAAATCGAAGTCGGCTGCCCCCATCGAAGATCACTACAGTAGGGTTAAATAGAAGAGAATGGAACAACTAGGTTTTTGTTAGTCATGGGCTTTGACCATAGGTCAAATGGGGCTTAGTATGGTGGGCCGGAGCTGACTGATCCAGCAGGGACTGGGCTGGAGGATGTGTTTGAATGATAGATGGACAAAAGAGAAAATAAAACGTCCAAGAAATAATTCAATGCGTGACTAAAAAAAAAGTTCCACTATGAGCTAAAGGAAAAAAATAAAGATCCTAGCAACCTGTCCAAGTTTTAAAACCGGATTATTGTTTGGAATTCATTTTCAGAAATCGTATTTTAAAAAAAGATTATAAAACGATGGTTTTATTTTGGCACACCCGCTAATATGTTTTTGAAAAAGAAAGGCGACGACCCCTCTTATTTTATTTATTATTTTGGAATTTGCTTTATGGGGTGAGAATTTTTGGTGTCTACAAGGGCTATCAAGCCCAACAGACTGTCTAAACACTCTCGCAGCGAATGAATAATTCCTGCTTCTGTAACACTAAAACAACCTCAATGTCATACCTCCATTGACGACCAAGCGCCGTATCAATAGGCACTGCCAGAGGCGAGCGCCACTACTACTAAAACGTCGTGGAAAGGGTCACCCAAGAACATCAGGGCAAGCGGACCAGGAGCACCATGAACTCCGCGAGACCGTCGCCCGTAATGGGACCTTTAACCACCAAATTGTAAAAAGAAATTATCTGGAGAATGTGGAGGAACTTTGTGAGAATACCGTCCTGTCATGCTCAAACTTCAATCCTAAACTTGTGTGCACACAATACAGTGACACTAGAACCCTGTCGCGGCGGTACCTGTAGGGACAAAGTCCAAACGTTTACGCTATTATAAATCTAATGTGATGGAGGACTTGATTATTCTAATGACAATGTGGTCAGGAAAATTTCCCAAATCCAAATATCTTTTTATTCATGAACAACCTTTCTAACAGTACTCAAACAACCAATGCAGCAGTGAGACAAACAAGTCGGAAACCGACAACTCTACTTGCATGGTGCGCTTGCAACTGCAAGCGCTGAATTGAACAATGTACTAATAATTTCGTCTACCCCGTGCACTTGCCACTGCAAGTGCTGCAAACAATTACTATTGCAGTTACCACTGCTAACATCGTACGAACGAATATTGTAAACTGCGTAGACCTATGGTACGACACCATGGCTACCAATAATCACCACACAATTGTACACCTCTAGTATAAACTACATAACTACAATTGTTACAATAAACCTCTAAGATACGAGGCCTACAACCTCTGAAGAACCCGACGAGTCCGAATAACGCAATAAAAGGGGCACACCAGCCCATAACAAATTATAACTACTAAATGAGAACGAATACAATGACACAGGCTAAGAGCCAAGCTAGCATAATTTAATTAACAAACCATTAAATGGCTGAATTGGAAGTGGACGGTGAAACCTGATTCCCGGGGATCAAGGGAAAACCAACCACAAATTGGGGTGAAAGGTTAGTGCAACACTGGTGCTGATCACACCAGAGTCGTATGACTCCTGAAACTCTTCACAAGTTGCCAACATTAATTATAGTAAGGATAAACAAAACTGCAGTATCCTAGTTACAAACAACTAACAAAGGAAACTTGCGATTAACAGTTACGTTGTATACATGTTGAATCATACAAATAAAACTATGAAGAGAATACGATCGTATAACAATCGCTGCCATACAGTTCCCAACCATATCGTATGCGCAGTATTTATATTTATTCACTTACATTTATATCTCATGACTTATTCTCTTATATCTTATGTCACACTTCCATCATCATCTTAATGTAAGATGATTATTCGATTTGACATGTTCATTAGCTCGAGTTTCAGAGTCTTGTTCTTGCTCTTAACTCTCAAATCTTGCTTTGAGTTGTTCAACATCATTAGCCAGCGCATTGACTACATCTTTAAGCAACTTGTTGTCATTCACAAGTCCTTGAACAGCACTAATCAAATCCAACTCTGGGTCCACCGCATCAGCTTCCCGATTAGATAGACCCACAACATCTCTTAGTTCTTCCACATAAGCCCAAAGAGTTGTCGAATCAGGACCTTTTCTACCCATGATCGGCAATCTATTTGCAAGACTTAGTCTTCGATTGCAACCTTTAACACTATTCCGGAATGGGGCCTCACTACGAGTTCAACACTTTAACAATCTGCAAACAGAGTATGCAACTTATATTAAGAACCTTATCTTAATATCTTGTCACATTTCAGGACATATATTTATAATTCCTAAGGTCTATTTTATATTAACCTTGGTTATAAACTCCATTCTCTCGTTGAATATTATAACCCATACCTTTAATAAAACTATATTATTGCCGAAAGGCATATACATCGAAATTCCTATTTCCATCAACTCCTAATACTTTTCTATCATTTCAGTATTGCCACATATTTAATAAAATATTATACATCATGCGTATAACATTTCAACCTTGTAATAAATGTAACTTATAGTTCACTAACTATATGTACGTATACGCCAACCTGTGATGAACACAAGACAGTTGGTAAAACGTAGCAGTCCACAGACGGACCAAGAGTGAAAAGAACAATTCTACCGTAATACGGACATTACCAATACCTTCGCAACAATGAACGCGAACCAACACTGAACACATGAATAATTACCACCTCTGGGCACTACCTTAACCTAGGAGTGCCATGTATGATTATGTACAATTAATAGTGATCAACGTCAAGATTAAGTTCTATATGTATTATCAATATCATACCGATTATGAAACAAGTCCTAAGTAGAAAAATGGCTACCGCCATTGGCGTCCCGCCATGTAAAGAAAATGATAAATATCAAAATATGTTGAAGACATGTCGTTTACTACTGTGACGACTGTCAGTGATGAATGAATGTGTAGATTGAATCAACGACAACCACCTAAATCGATATTACAGAACACACAAACCAAACGCTAAATAGTGTAAATGAGCAAGTACCTAATGTACAAATAAGGGGCATAAGCTCAGGAGACCGGGAGCACCGACTCCAATTACCTTTCAGGCATATTACTAACGTAACAATGTCTAAGTTAATATAATGAAACAATGGAGCTACGGTACATACCGTAAGCAATGTGAATAACAATGATGAATTACTAACAGGCGCCAAACCGCGCACTTGAAAAATAAATAACTGCAGTTACAAGTAACTAGCACTAAACAATAAGTAACAACAAAGACATTACTTACTAGCTGAATACCAGGAGTATATACCAACATGTAATGTTAATCACTAATAGTGATAAATGTTCAGTCCTAATGGACGAACCTGATTTTATGAGAAGTGGCATACAAGGATTCACTTATAATATTTGTAAAAACAACTCATTTGCAGTACCATCAGTGAAATGGTTGGGAAGTGAAGAGCCAAGATGCTCAAGCAATCATGCAATCTACAATACACCCAATTAAACAGAAAGGCAAACACGTATAAATACCCAAGTATGAAAACTGACATTGCTACCTCAGCACCTATATTACATAAACGATTGCAACCATACGACAAACAAATCAACGTTTAACGTTCAACTGGTTAGCAACCAAGTGCTACCACTAAATGTTACTAAGGACATGAGTCCAGGGAACAAAATAATGTTCCAACCACCGTACCACCATACCGCTAGAACATTAGAATCTACGACAAGATAACCAACATTGCGGACCAATCAACATCGGACTACAACAAGGACATCCATCAAAAGGGAGATTGACAATAGAATACTTCACAATAGTCGTGTAACGGACGCTACCAGTTTTACTAAACAAGACATGGGACGACCGCACTCCGATAGGAGCATGTGGGCCTGACAGACTTATTTAGGTTAGTCAGGTAAGTAGTAATGTATCAGTACGGTACCCCCATGCATGTAACACCCCATCCAAAGCCTATCGTGGTTATCGCAAACTGAACACTTAATCAAACACGTCGCAGCGGAAATACAACACCTGGACCTTGCCACGGTCTGATCGTTAGAATATACCGCTTAAATACTTACAATACTTATCCAAAATACTTATCCAGCTTAAACATCAACATTCATAATACCACACCAACCGAGTTCTAGTATCTCATACATAATCCCAAACTTACATCAGTTTAATATAAACAGTCGGGTGCACAGGCGCAACCCGAACTCAAAATAATGTCCCACCCTAAGACTAACCGCTCCTACTCTCGTAGTGCGTCCTCATGGGCCTCTTACCTGCAAGTGTAAAAATAGCCCCCGAGGGGGTCAGCACGAATGCTGACACCCTCTCATGGCCCCCAAGCTAACGGGGCTACGACGACTAATTGTCGATAGCATGGAAATTGATTACATACACAAGCATAATATGAAGTGCAATAACAATAACCACAGATGAACATATATAGTTCACAAACAATGAACGACTCAAGCGTTCCCTTATCAAGTGGGCTAGTAACCCCCTCCTTATTCCTCATTTCCTTAATCTCAGTTCCTTACCTTACCTTAATCTCGATCTCAATCTTAATCTTAATCTCAGTATACAAACCTTTCCTGGAAGGGATTGGTTGTAGCTTAATTCGAACCTGGGATTTAGGTGATCCAACCGCACCATCTTAATGCCACCTACCTGGACGGGAGTCCAGCGTAGCTGAGCCGGCAACCGGCCCTAGGCTACAAGTCCGAAGACAAGTCCTTAAGCGGAGGGCGGATCTGATTCAGATACCGTCCCCCTTTTTCCTTAGCATGCATGACCGGAGATCGGTCCCGGTTTTCCTCACTCAAGTTCCAGTTAGTAGACATCTCAATCACCATGTGCTAGCTAAGCCTTAACGGGCATTAACCAACAACCATCAAACTTAACTCTTATTCTTAACTCAGTAAGTACTAATCTTGGTTAGTAACCATCTCAAATCTCGCGGGTTAGTGTAAATATAACACAATCACAACGAGAACAATATAACCGGTTGCATGCTTTATCTTGTTTTAGTCATAGCAATTAAACAGATAGCACACAAGCCGAGGGACACCTCGTTAGCAAGCAGGTCACAAGAAGGATTGTACCGTTCACCGTCGATCGTTGTTTGTTTAACCTTCTTCGGGTCCCAATTCACAAACCTAAAACATTCATTCATTTTTAGGTCATTAGTTATTTGTACCTTTCTTAACTCACTTAGTCTCTAAAATTCCCATTTAATACCCTCTTAAGTCTTTGCCACTTAACTTACAACCTTAACTTTAAACATTAAACTTATACTTAATCTTAACTTAATTCCTTAAGTTCTTAGGGTCCTAATCATTACCACCCTACCAAGGTATACCTCATTACCTATCACCATTCTTAGAATTCATAATTTTCTTTTTTTTCTAAGTGTTAAGGGTCGACCGACCCACCGACCGACCCTACCCCTGGGTCGGTCCATTACAGAAACTCTTCCGTCTCTTGAAACCCATCCGACCGACCCAGAGCTAGACCGACCGACCCAAACCCTCTGGGTCGGTCCCTTACAGAACCCATTTTCCTACTTAAACCTTGCCCGACCGACCCAGCTAAGCCGACCGACCCAAACCCCCTGGGTCGGTCCAGTCCAGATTCCAGGCATTCCGGATGGCTTAACTTGGCCGACCGACCCAAGAACTGGGTCGGACCCTGGTCGGTCCTCTACAGACCTTCCTCTTAAATTGCCTCTTTCAATTCCAAACTCTTCCACAAGTGTTCTAATATGCTATAACCTCATTTGGGCACCTCAAATACACCTTAATCCCTCCTCTAAACACATTAAATCACTCACCAAAATCCACCTTAGTCATTATGCATTTTCTTGTAATAATGCTACACTTGTAATGCTTTCCTCTAGGTTTCTAGGTGGTGGTTCATACCTAATGTAACCACTATGCCAAATGTTTCCTTCACCACTATAACATCATCTCCCAAGCATCTCTCACCATCTAAAACTCTTTTAAGCATTTACTAAAGTTCCTTCACAAGTTTAAACTTCCATCATCAACACATTATTTCCTTCTTAGTTGTGCACCAACATTTGCCTAAGTCCTAAATACTCAAATACATTCTCTTGACTTCTAAATCCTTCATAGTAATGCCTAAGTCATTATAACTCATTAAACACCTTAACTCACCCTTTTTCATCAAGACACCTATAGAACAACCTAGTACTTCCTTGGTCATTAAATTCCCTTAGGTGTCTTAAACACTTACTCTCCTTTAAATTTTGCCATAGGTTCTCTAGTATATATACCCACCTAATACATGGTTTTTCTCCATCAAACAACCAACATCACCCAAATTTCACCAACACCTTAACACACAATTATCACTAAAACTTCACCACATCATCATATAGTGCTTAAACTTAAAATGCTTGGCACTTAGGCCCTTAAATGACAATAATCTTAACCACTGAATTTCCACATATATATGCCTTCAACCTGCGAATACACTCAACAAGGCTCCCATTGAAATAAAATGCTTCTTGTACTTCACCTTGATATTCTTAGACTATCTCTTTTTCTCATTTGCTCCTTAGTCACAAGTTCACAAGTATAGTCATTGTTTCTCCTAGGTTTTATATAACCCTTTTCTATTAAAATCACTACTAAACTCATCATATACCTAAATCTCATTCCCTTAAACAACAAACACCTTAAGGTAAGTAATTTACCTTGTTTCTCACAAGCTTAAAAGCTTTTCTCCTTAGGTTTTTCTTTGTTCAATCTCGGTCACCAATGTGTGTCTCCTTGCCAATGTTCTAACCAATATCCAATGACTCCAATGAGTACTAGATAACACATTAACCCTAAGGAACAAACCCTAGGTTAAAAATATGTTTTAAGGTATTAATGTGATTGTTTTACCTTGGTTTCTCAAGACAAACTTGGATATGAAGCAAGAAGGACCTCCTCTCTCCTTTGAAGAGTAGAAACAAGCTAGAACAAGGCATAAACATGGAGTCCCATGAGTATATATTTTCGGACATGTGAAGAAAATGGTGGAAACCTAGATTTTCTTACACTTTCTTTACCTTAAGAGAATGGAGATGCCAATGGAGTCTCCAAACTTGAATTTCCTCCTCTAATGGTGGTTTGACTTGGCACCAAAATGAAGCTCTTGAAGTTTTGAAAAGATAGAAAGGAGGAGCTTGAGCTAACTAAGAAGAATATGTATTTTGTTTTGGATTTGGAGCTAAAATGAGCAAGATGTGTGCAAGAGAAGGTGGAGCTAGCATGGAGAAGGGCTTCACGTGAATGGAGAAGAGAAAGAGAGCAAGAAACCGTGTGGAACAAGGAGAATGAAGAAGTGAGGAGAGAGGTAAGTAAATGTGATATTTATCTTAAAAGGTGAATAGTGTTTTTACTTTATAACTTACTTTTTTTGCTTTCTCTTTACTTAGCTAGATATGTGGTGAGTCACACTTAAGAAACCGGCCCCCTTTTGTAGATGAGGGTAATTAAGTCTTTGTTGACCAAATGTCTCACTTATATAGACTTATGTTATAAACTAGCTTAATTAATTCACTATTCATCAAAACAAGGCACATTGTTGTGAAATTTTTGATTTCCCATTGATATAGACCTCCAAATGTGATACTATATAGTACACATATTAATTAAAGAGTAATGATGGACATTTAGCCATTCAAAACTCATTTACAAGACAATTTTTCAAAAACGTGCTTTAAGACTCCTTAAAGCACATTTTGTGTTTTAACTTGTTTTCAAGCTTGGTTTTCCTTGGTAATTGACTTAAAATGACCATTAGGATATTACTAAGGTCTTAGAACAATATTTGGGTACTCTCCCAGTCTCTCCAAGCTTAGAGCACGTTTTTGTTAAAACTGCTCTTTTGGTGTTTCCTTATATTTTCTTTGATTAGAAATGTTTCTTAATGTTTCTAAGGCATTATTTAGCCTCCTTATATCTTAGTTTATCATTTAAACACCATATCTAAGTTTGGGGTATTTCAATCTACCCCCTTAAAAGAACTTTGTCCTCAAAGTTCACACATGTGCTTAACCATTCACGGTACACAATTCTCTTAATCTTAATACCACATCTTATATTCACATTCATACATCTCAAGACTCAAAGGTCAATCTCAAATACAATACATAAGTATTATACATAACTCAAACTTACACCGAAGTGTAGCAACTTACACAAATTCACATCTTAAACAACCAAACAAACGACAACATGATCGTTTCCTAACTCAAAAGCGAGGAAGCTCTACCCCCCTTAAAAGGGGTACGCCCCGTACCCTATACAGACGATCTAGTCAGTAAATAAAGAAGGGTACTTCGCCCTCATCTTATCCTCTAATTCCCACGTGGCCTCTTCGACATCCTGGTTAGACCAGAGAACTTTCACCAGTCGCACTGACTTATGGCGAGTGTCCCTAGTCTTGCTGTCCAAGATTCTCTGAGGAGTCTCCACGGATCTCATATTTGGTTCTAAAGTCAACCTCTCAGGTTCTAACACATGGGAGGGGTGGTGCATGTATTTCTTCAGCTGTGAAACATGAAAAACATCATGCACTTTACCCAGCTCAGCAGGTAAATCAACCTGTAAGCAACCGGGCCCACCCGCTCCGTAATCTCATAAGGACCAACAAATTTCGGGCTTAACTTGCCCTTCTGCCCAAACCTGAATACACCCTTCATCGGTGATACTCGCAGAAATACCCGGTCGCCCACTGCGAACTCCAGGTCCCGTCGTCGAACATCAGCATACGACTTCTGCCTATCTTGAGCAGCTTTCATGTTCTCCCTGATTTGCTGAACTTCAGCCTTAACTTGTTCTAAGTACTCTGGTCCTATAATGACCGTCTCACTCGACTCATCCCAGCAGAGCGGTGTACGACATGGTCTACCGTACAACGCTTGAAAGGTGCCATCTTGATCGAAGCGTGATAGCTGTTGTTGTATGAAAACTCGATCAGATGCAATCTGTCAATCCAACTGCCCTGGAAGTCTAAGGCACATGCTCTCAGCATGTCCTCGAGTGTCTGAATAGTACGCTCAGTCTGACCATCTGTCTGAGGATGGAACGCGGTACTCAGCTTGAGTTCTGTACCCAACGCTTCTCTGGTAGCTCTCCAGTACCTCGAAAGGAATCTGGTATCTCTATCTGACACTATGGTCTTTGGTATGCCGTGATGCCTCATGATTTCTTTCTCAAATAACTCAGCTAATTTGGTCACCTTCCAAGTATCCTTCATCGGTATGAATCGGGCTACTTTGGTAAGGCGATCCACCACCACCCATATCATGTTGAGACCTCCCCTAGCAGTGGAAGCCCAACTACGAAGTCCATGGAGATATCATGGAACTTCCACTCCGGAACTGGCATCGACTGTACCATTCCGCCCGCGTCGTCGTGCTCGAATTTCACCTTCTGGCATGTGAGACACCTCAAGACGAACTCGGTAACATCTGTCTTCATCCCCGACCACCAGAAGTATCTCTTCATGTCTTTATACATTTTAGAGGCTCCCGGATGGATGGAACTGAAGAACAGTGTGATTCTCTAAGTATACGGTCTTTCAGATCCGTGTTACCTCGTGGTATGCATAATCGGCCTTAAGTCTGATCAGATCATCATCATGAAGTCTGAAGTCGTATTTCTGACTCTCAAAGGTACCATCTGTCAGCTTCTGTCTGACCTCTCTCATATACTCATCTGTCCTCTGAGCCTCTCGCACCTCATCAACCAAGCTGGAGAAAGAAACTAGCGAATGGAGTGAGTGTGCTCGACGGCTCAGGGCATCTGCTACAACATTGGCCTTCCCTTCTTTGTATTGGAGGTCAATGTCATAGTCTTTCAGAACTCTAACCATCTCCTCTGTCGAAGATTTAACTCCTTCTGAGTGAATATGTATTTCAAACTTTTGTGATCGGGTAGATCGTGACACTAACCCCATATAAGTAGTGGCGCCATATCTTCAAAGCGAAGACTACAGCTCCAGCTCCCAGCTCTAAATCATGTGTGGGGTAGTTCTCCTCATGTTTCTTCAACTGGCGTGAGGCATATGCCACCACCTTGCCATGTTGCATGAGCACGCAACCCAGCCCTCTGCCGATGCATCACAATAAACCTCAAAGCCCTCTGTACCGTCTGGAATGGTCAGTACCGGTGCAGTGGTCAGTGAGTCCTTCAAGCGCTGAATGATCTCTCACAGTCAACTGTCCACAGAAATGGTGCGTCTTTCTTCATCAGACTGGTCATCGGCTTCGCGACCTTGCTGAAATCTCTAACAAACCTCCTGTAGTAACCTGCCAGACCGAGAAAGCTCCGGATGTCGGTAACAGTCTTCGGCCTTGGCCAGGTACGTACGGCATCAATCTTTGCTGGATCCACTGCGATCCCAGCATCTGAGATGACATGACCTAGGAAAGAGACCTGGTCAAGCCAAAACTCACACTTGGAGAACTTAGCATATAGCTGGTTCTCCCTCAATATTTCCAATACCTTTCTCAGATGTTCCTCATGCTCAACCTTAGACTTTGAATATATCAGAATATCATCAATAAAACCACAACCGACTTGTCCAGCTGCTCCCGGAACAAGCGGTTCATCAGATCCATAAACTTCGCCGGTGCGTTCGACAAACCGAACGGCATCACTGTAAACTCATAGTGGCCGTATCGTGTCCGGAATGCCGTCTTCTCAATGTCTCCCTCCTTAATCTGATGATACCCGATCTGTAATGCTATCTGATGCTCCCGATCAACAATCTTGAAAACGTGCTCCCTTAACTGACAAACAGATCGTCAATGCGGGGTAGTGGGTACTTATTTTTCACTGTCACTGCATTCAGCTCTCTGTAGTCGATGCAGAGGCGGAGACTACCATCCTTCTTCTTCACGAAGAGGACTGGCGCTCCCCATGGTGACACACTTGGTCTAATGAATCCTTTATCTAACAAATCTTTCAGTGTTCTTTTAACTCAGTCATTTCTGCGGAGCCATACGGTATGGTGCTTTGGCTATCGGTCTGGTACCAGGTAGCAGCTCAATGGTGAACTCTACCTCCCGAGTGGGTGGCATGCCGGGCAGTTCCCGTGGAATAAGTCGGGGAACTCCGACACTACCGGTAAGTCGGGGTCGAACTCAGGGTCCTCTCTATGTCCTGTACATAGCAGAGGTATACTTCTTCCTTTCTCCTTAATTCTCTATGCATTGCCATGGCGGTGATGATCTTAGTCGAAGGCTCTCTGGGCCTCTGGCGGTATGATATTGTTACCCCAGACGGACTCCTGAGCAGCAATCTATGCTCGGCGCAGAGGATACGTCCCTTGTGCCGCTCCAACCAGTTCATCCCGAAGATAACATCAAATCCTAGCTTACTGAACTCAATGAAACTGACTGGGAAGTCTTCTCCCTTAATTCTGATGGTGGCTCCTCGGTAGTAACGAGTGCAACGAACCTTCTCCTTAGACGGGAGCGTAACCGTGAAGTCGGGTAGCTCATCAGCGTCTAGCCCCAACCTGCTCGCAATGATGCAGAGACAAAGGTATGCGAGGCCCCTGAGTCGAAGAGAACTGATGCCTCAATCCCATTGATCGGAAAGGTGTCGGTGAGGATAGTACCGCTAGCGTCGGCCTGTGCCTCTGTGAGTATGCTTAGTGCACCTTCCGTACCGAGTCCATAACCTAATTGTGTTCACAAGCTCCATGAGTATTGATGGTATAACAAGAGTCGTAATCAATTTATATGAACAACACTGTTATTTTATTCATGACCATCCTGTTTACAACATGTGCTTCAATCTTACATCCCATTTCTCATCTCCTTCTAACATTACATGGCTAATATTGTCTAAAGGTTAGGTTTAATCTTCCTGGTCTCATATGCGTCGCATTGATTACTGCTGACGGTGCTGTATTCAGCTTGATTCTCTTAATCCCATGGTACAACATCCTTGATTCTCCTCCCAAAATTAATACATCACCTGACTTAAGTACTATCTTATCTGCACGGTCCGCACGCTTCTGCTCGCCGTATAAAAACTCCGCATCATCTCCATGGACCAAGACACTACGGGTATCCCTCTTTCGAGAGACTCCGTTGTCTCGTCCTTATCCTGGTGTAGTCCCAGTTTCCCATCTTTTTCGTAGAAGTTTACAATGCAAATGTCTGGCTGGATGTCCTGGAATCGGTTCAGCTTCCAACTGCTGAGCGATTTCCACGACTTGTGTAATAACTGGATGGAACTCTTCGGGTATCCCCGGTGGTGAGACTCCATCTTGCCCCTTGTGGTTTGGTAATTCTTGCATACGGATTCCAATCCTTGCCCAAGCTCATCATCTTTAATTCATCCTTGCTCCCCCTGGGTACTCCGGTGTGTAAAAACCTCCCGGTCCCATTCCTAGTTGATTGCATCTCCTGATGATGGCTATTTGTGCTTCGGGTGTCAGGTATCCCCTTAATAAAATCATACCTGGGCGGATAACCTGACATTGTTCGGTTGGAAAGTGTACAGTTTTGATGTCGGTGTGCTCCGGGTTAGATGTAGATGGTATAGGGTAGCAGATGTTGAATCTTCCTAAAGTGGTAGTAGGTTATGTCTTACTAAAGTTCTAATCTCATCTTATTTTTACTTAACTCATTTATTCACCAAACATGCATGATAATGCGGTAAGCAGGTAGTTTTACTACTAAATGGTTATAGTGGTACCTGGCCTCGAGGGCTCAGGCTCATCGTCCCGGTCCACCATGTGTAGAGTGGGCCCCGTCTTCTGGGTCGCCCGTGGGTTCTTGTCCGCCGGCTGCTGCCCTTTCCTCTGACCGTCAGATCCAGCTCCCTGATCGGTCTTGCCCTTGCCCCTGGTATCGGGCCTATAGGCTCTGCTAGCAGGGTTCCGGTAACACTCGTATGCCCGGTCCATACACTCCGCAGAAGTTGCACTCCACCTTGTTTCCCTTACAGTCGAGCCCGGGGGGTCCTTGTGACACCATCTACAGATGAAGCGTCCTGGTAGCCACCACCGGCTCCCCTCTCAGTCTCAGATCCTGATGATTCATATTGTCAATTCTCATATCTCAAACGGTTACTAATTTATTTCTTAACTCATTCAATATCAATTTTTCTCACCCTTTGGCGCCTTAGAGCGCAGTGGTGTAGCTGCAATAGCATAGTCAGCTTCAATGGCTCTTCCGAAGCCTTCTCCTTTTCCTCCTTCCCTTTCGGTTTCTGATTCTTCTGGGCCTGAGGCTGGTACTTTTGTTTCTTGTACCCTCCTTGCCCTTGACTCTCTGAGCTCTTCCCAGCACTCTTCCTCTTTGCATTCTCCTCGTCCCTCAGCTGGACGGTAATCTCAACCTTAGCAGCGGCATGATAGCACTCCTGCTTTTCCATAGTATTAGTCACACTTATTTCTCATAATCTAAATCTTATTCACCACTTACTCAAATCTCAATCGTTCTTATTACCTGCAAGGTAGTGTAACTCGTCGGCCCCATGCCGTAGCGGAGTCGATGGCTAAGCCCGCCATAGAAGCGGTCCACCAAGATCTGGTCAGAATACCCTAGACCCGGTAGAAGACGGAGCAAGGCAGTGAACTCTGAGTAATACTCGTCCACTGTCATCTTGTCCGACTGCTTAAGCGCATCTATCTGTAAGCGCTTCTTCGTCTGGACATGGGCGGGGTAGTACTTTGCTCGTAGCAAGGCGGTGTACTGCTCCCAGCCGAACTCTGGATTGGCCACATGCTCGGCCCTCACCAGCTTCCACCAATCGCCTGCCGCCCCCTTCAGATAGAAAGCAGCTAAGCGCACCTTGATCCCAGCAGGGACATCAAGGGTCTCGAAGGCGGTCTCCAGCTCGGAGATGTACGCCTCAAGCTTGGCGGGATCGGTCTCCCCCTTAAATGAGCGGGTCGAAGATCTGCAAGACTCTTCACCCAATTTGGTTCCCAGGCTGTGTGCGGTGGAGGTGGTGCACCCACACCAGGCTGATAGCCCATGTGCCCTAAAGCGGCAGCTACGATCTCTGCGATCGTCTGCCCTCCAGGTATCCCTGAAGTATCCTCACCCCGGCCGCGACCTCGGCCTCCTCTAGGGCGTCCTGCCATCTGAACAAGCATAACTTACATTAGATTCGTACTCACCATTGTTTTGGTTAGTAAATTTATAACGTCCGTAGACGGTAAAGACAATCCACACTTATTAGTGGTCATCTGACTCTACTCACTCTAACTTCTCACACCCTTAACCCACACTTATTCCTTAACTTATATCCTAACTCGGTGGTTACTCATGTCCGGTATTTCTTGATCAGAGCGTAACTACGCTCTGATACCACTTTTTGTAACACCCCATCCAAAGCCTATCGTGGTTATCGCAAACTGAACACTTAATCAAATACGTCGCAGCGGAAATAACAAACCCTGGACCTTGCCACGGTCTGATCGTTAGAATATACCGACTTAAATACTTACAATACTTATCCAAAATACTTATCCAGCTTAAACATCAACATTCATAATACCACAACCAACCGAGTTCTAGTATCTCATACATAATCCCAAACTTACATCAGTTTAATATAACATCGGGTGCACAGGCGCAACCCGAACTCAAAATTACAATGTCCCACCTAAGACTAACCGCTCCTACTCTCGTAGTGCGTCCTCATGGGCCTCTTACCTGCAAGTGTAAAAATAGCCCCCGAGGGGGTCAGCACGAATGCTGGTACACCCTCTCATGGCCCCCAAGCTAACGGGGCTACGACGACTAATTGTCGATAGCATGGAAATTGATTACATACACAAGCATAATATGAAGTGCAATAACAATAACCACAGATGAACATATATAGTTCACAAACAATGAACGACTCAAGCGTTCCCTTATCAAGTGGGTTAGTAACCCCCTCCTTAGTCCTCATTTCCTTAATCTCAGTTCCTTACCTTACCTTAATCTTAATCTCAATCTTAATCTTAATCTCAGTATACAAACCTTTCCTGGAAGGGATTGGTTGTAGCTTAATTCGAACCTGGGATTTAGGTGATCCCACCGCACCATCTTAATGCCACCTACTCTGGACGGGAGTCCAGCGTAGCTGAGCCGGCAACCGGCCCTAGGCTACAAGTCCGAAGACAAGTCCTTAAGCGGAGGGCGGATCTGATTCAGATACCGTCCCCCTTTTTCCTTAGCATGCATGACCGGAGATCGGTCCCGGGTTTCCTCACTCAAGTTCCAGTTAGTATAAATCTTAATCACCATGTGCTAGCTAAGCCTTAACGGGCATTAACCAACAACCACCAACTTAACTCATAATCTTAACTCAGTAAGTACTAAACTTGGTTAGTAACCATCTCAAGCCTCGCGGGTTAGTGTAAAGATAACACAACACAACGAGAATAAATATAACCGGTTGCATGCTTTATCTTGTTTAAGTCATAGCAAGTAAACAGATAGCACACAAGCCGAGGGACACCTCGTTAGCAAGCAGGTCAAGAAGGATTGTACCGTTCACCGTCGATCGTTGTTTGTTTAACCTTCTTCGGGGTCCCAATTCACAAACCTAAAACATTCATTCATTTTTAGGTCATTAGTTATTTGTACCTTTCTTAACTCACTTAGTCTCTAAAGATTCCCATTTAATACTCTTTAAGTCTTTGCCACTTAACTTACAACCTTAACTTTAAACATTAAAACTTATACTTAATCTTAACTTAATTCCTTAAGTTCTTAGGGTCCTAATCATTACCACCCTACCAGAGGTATACCTCATACCTATCACCATTCTTAGAATTCAAAATTTTCTTTTTTTTCTAAGTGTTAAGGGTCGACCGACCCACCGACCGACCTACCCCTGGGTCGGTCCATCACAGAAACTCTTCCGTCTCTTGAAACCCCTCCGACCGACCCAGAGCTAGACCGACCGACCCAAACCCTCTGGGTCGTCCCTTACAGAACCCATTTCCTACTTAAACCTTGCCCGACCGACCCAAGGCTAAGCCGACCGACCCAAACCCTGGGTCGGTCCAGTCCAGAGGCATTCCGGATGGCTTAACTTGGCCCGACCGACCCAAGACTGGGTCGGACCCTGGGTCGGTCCTCTACAGACCTTCCTCTTAAATTGCCTCTTTCAATTCCAAACTTTCCACAAGTGTTCTAATATGCTATAACCTCATTTGGGCACCTCAAATACACCTTAAGCCCTCCTCTAAACACATTAAATCACTCACCAAAATCCACCTTAGTCATTATGCATTTTCCTTGTAATAATGCTACACTTGTAATGCTTTCCTCTAGGTTTCTAGGTGGTGGTTCATACCTAATGTAACCACTATGCCAAATGTTTCCTTCACCACTATAACATCATCTCCCAAGCATCTCTCACATCTAAAACTCTTTTAAGCATTTACTAAAAGTTCCTTCACAAGTTTAAACTTCCATCATCAACACATTATTTCCTTCTTAGTTGTGCACCAACATTTGCCTAAGTCCTAAATACTCAAATACATTCTCTTGATTTCTAAATCCTTCATAGTAATGCCTAAGTCATTATAACTCATTAAAACACCTTAACTCACCCTTTTTCATCAAGACAACCTATAGAACAACCTAGTACCTCCTTGGTCATTAAATTCCCTTAGAGTGTCTTAAGCACTTAAGCTCTCCTTTAAATTTTGCCATAGGTTCTCTAGTATATAATACCACCTAATACATGGTTTTTCTCCATCAAACAACCAACATCACCCAAATTTTCACCACACACTTAACACACAATTACACAAAACTTCACCACATATCATATAGTGCTTAAACTTAAAATGCTTGGCACTTAGGCCCTTAAATGACAATAATCTTAACCACTGAATTTCCACATATATATGCCTTCAACCTGCGAATACACTCAACAAGGCTCCCATTGAAATAAAATGTCTTGTACTTCACCCTGATATTCTTAACTATCTCTTTTTCTCATTTGCTCCTTAGTCACAAGTTCACAAGTATAGTCATTGTTTCTCCTATAATAATCAATTTCATACTAACCTAATTCTCCAATCTAACAACCAACATAACAACCTATCCTCATATGCCCAATTAACATGCAAATACACTTCACCATCATACCATTCAAACTTAAAACACTATATTAAATTTACTCTCATTTTGCAACTAACCTTAACCATCTTCCTTATACAACTCTATCATTCATTTGCTAATACTTCGGTCATCTCTGATTAGTAACAAATTTTAGCATTGTTCCTTTTCTAGGTTTTATAAAAATGTTATATGCTACCTTTTATTTCAATAAGTAAAATCACTACTAAACTCACATATACCTAAATCTCATTCCCTTAAACAACAAAACACCTTAAGGTAAGTAATTTACCTTGGTTTCTCACAAGCTTAAAAGCTTTTCTCCTTAGGTTTTTTTTGTTCAATCTCGGTCACCAATGTGTGTCTCCTTGCCAATGTTCTAACCAATATCCAATGACTCCAATGAGTTACTAGATAACACATTAACCCTAAGGAACAAACCCTAGGTTTAAAATATGTTAAGGTATTAATGTGATTGTTTTACCTTGGTTTCTCAAGACAAACTTGGATATGAAGCAAGAAGGACCTCCTCTCTCCTTTGAAGAGTAGAAACAAGCTAGAACAAGGCATAAACATGGAGTCCCATGAGTATATATTTCGGACATGTGAAGAAAATGGTGGAAACCTAGATTTTCTTACACTTTCTTTACCTTAAGAGAATGGAGATGCCAATGGAGTCTCCAAACTTGAATTTCCTCCTCTAATGGTGGTTTGACTTGGCACCAAAATGAAGCTCTTGAAGTTTTGAAAAGATAGAAAGGAGGAGCTTGAGCTAACTAAGAGGAATATGTATTTTGTTTTGGATTTGGAGCTTAAATGAGCAAGTAGTGTGCAAGAGAAGATGGAGCTTTCATGGAGTTGAGTTCTACGTGAATGGAGAAGAGAAAGAGAGCAAGAAACCGTGTGAAACAAGGAGAATGAGGAAGTGAGGAGAGAGGTAAGTAAAATGTGATATTTATCTTAAAAGGTGAATAGTGTTTTTACTTTATAACTTACTGTTTTTGCTTTCTCTTTACTTAGCTAGATAAGTGTGATGAGTCACACTTAAGAAACCGGCCCCCTTTTGTAGATGAGGGTAATTAAGTCTTTGTTGACCAAATGTCTCACTTATATAGACTTATGTTATAAACTAGCTTAATTAATTCACTATTCATCAAAACAAGGCACATTGTTGTGAAATTTTTGATTTCCCATTGATATAGACCTCCAATGTGATACTATATAGTACACATTTAATTAAAGAGTAATGATGGACATTTAGCCATTCAAAACTCATTTACAAGACAACTTTTCAAAAACGTGCTTTAAGACTCCTTAAAGCACATTGTGTTTTAACTTGTTTTCAAGCTTGGTTTTCCTTGGTAATTGACTTAAAATGACCATTAGGATATTACTAAGGTCTTAGAGCAATATTTGGGTACTCTCCCAAGTCTCTCCAAGCTTAGAGCACGTTTTTGTTAAAACTGCTCTTTGGTGTTTTCCTTGTATTTTCTTTGATTAGAAATGTTTCTTAATGTTTCCAAGGCATTATTTAGCCTCCTATATCTTAGTTTATCATTTAAACACCATATCTAAGTTTGGGGTATTTCACTAGTCAAGAACTTCATTCATCCATTGAAAGGTAATACCCTTGTCTAAACCCTAAACATTAAATCTAGGGTTACTGCAAACATGAATGTTAAATGGGTTGTGTATTGGTATGGGTTGTAGAACTTGGGTGAGAACATTGGTGAGAAACCCCATTCAAAACGAGAACAAGGGAGAAGGAAAGAAGAGAAGGAAAGGAAAGAAGGAAAAAAAACTAGCAAGTCAAGGTAATGCTCTTACCTTGGGTTAGTTTGTGTATTTCATTGTAACAGATTTTAAGTATCTAACAATGAGGAATGTATGTAGTATGAGTAGTAGTAATGTAGTAATGTATTGGAGAAGAGAATGTAACAGGTTTGAAGTTTTTAAATGAGTTTTAAAAGCTTGGGAAAACATTGGGTATTGATTGAGTATGTGCAGGAATTTTATGTTGTTGTAGTAGTGTGGAATTGTGAGTATGATATATTGTGTAACAGGTTGTGAGAATGAGTATATGTGAGCTGAAATAATGTGTGGAGAATGTTAAAAATATAGGGGAGACTATGTCAAATTTTGTGTAGGAATGAGAGGACTTAAGTGCTTAAGAAGAGGAAGTAACCTAGGTGGTAACTAGGTGTATTGGGAGAAGTGTAATGGGAGTGTTTAGGGTCTTGAAACAGATTTTGGAATGAGTTTGTAAATGGGATGAAACTAGAGTGTAAGGTAATGTATTTTGGATGCTAGGAATGGCATTAGTTGAGGAAGTAATGGAGGTTAGAAGTTGGAGTGAAAATCTGTAGCATAAGAAGTAAAACCAAAATCTGTAACATTAGTGTGGAGAAAAATAGTGCAAGTGTTGAAAGGAGAATTGAAAATTTGTGTAAGTTGTGTAGGAATTGAGTAGTAAGTTGGAGAATGAATTAAGGTGAGTTAGAGCATCTAAATGAGTGGTAAACATGTAGGGAAGTATTGGTAAAGATTGGGGAAACAATGGGTAAAGAAAACACCCAAAAACAGATTTTAAAACTGAAGTACTGGGCCGGACCGGACTTGCGACCGGACTTGCAAGTTCGGTCGAGCCCAGATTTACAAAGACAGGAAACCTTCTGGAATCGACCGGACTTGCAACCGGACATGCAAGTTCGGTCGGACCAGAAATTTCTCCCGTCAGAAACCTTCTGGAATGGACCGAACTTGCGACCGGACTTGCAAGTTCGGTCGGCCAGAAAAATTCCCGTAATGCAAGCTACTGGAATGGACCGACCTTGCGACCGGACTTGCAAGGTCGGTCGGGCTAAAATTTTCAAATACGAAACTTACTGGAATGGACCGACCTTGGGACCAGACTTGCAAGGTCGGTCGGCCCTAGAATTTTCACACGATGTAACCTACTGGAATGGACCGGACTTGCAAGGTCGGTCGCAAGTCCGGTCGAGTCAAAAAAAAAGTTTTAATTATATGATTATAGTAATCATATATACATGTATATATGCCTATATACACATATGCATATATATGTAGTAATACACCATGAATGAAGTAGTAATGGTAAGAAAGTAAGTAAATGAGTATGGAAGCAAGCTTAAGAAGTAATAAGGAAAAGAATGATGGTTTATAACCTAGTATGAATGTAAAGGAGTAGTAAGTAAACATTGAGAATATCAATGAAGGAGTAAGTTAGATCAATAATAGACCATTGATCATACTACTTCATGTATGTATAGGAATCAAATAGTTGATCCTCGAAGGAGCCGGTAGTACGGATACAACGGTGAACGGTATGATTTCTTCATGCCCTGTATCCTAACTTGGTTACCCCGATTTGTGTGCTTATGTGATCACCAATAAGATAAATGCACGAATCGGACTTATATTGCACTTAACTGTGTTTGAACTATTTCGTTCTTGTTGAATCTTCTTGAACATTTAGTTTGTATATTCATGAAATGTATGAATGGAAATGAAGTGTATGTGTAAGTATGAGTACTTGTGTATTGTATGTATGTATGGAAAGTAAGTATGGACTTCTACTAATTCCTAACGATCTAACTCCTAACATGAGTAATGAGTAAAATGGAATGAGTAGAAGCCCGATATAGTTTCGGCCACGCGTGAGGATAAGGAGACACAAGAGGTTGGATCCGAATCCTGTCTATAATATTTTCCTTGGACCAATCCCCTTGAATGGGTAGCATCCTGGATTAGTGGGCCACCCTAAAGCCCGGTGGTGGGATGTAGTAATCCCTGCCCGGAGGTCATACCGACTTAACTGGAAGTGAAGTATGTAAGAAGTAAGTATTGTATTGTATTGGTCTTGACTATTGTAAGTCATTGACCCGGAGTAAAATAGTATTGAACACCCGATTAACCCGGGTGTGTAATGAGGCTAACCAGACCTTTGTATGTATTGGAGAATGGTATCTCCGTAATGCGGTGAGTACGGTAAGCATGGACGGTTGACTGGAATTGTCTTCCTTGTATGTGTTGTATGTATGTATGCTTGTGAAATGAATGTATTGAACTGTAATGTGTAAGGCATGTATGTATGTATGAATGAAACGAACCGCGTGCACTCGACCAAATAGTTGGCGTACCCTCGCTAGTACGCGGGGTATGCGGTTATCATATGCAGCGTAAGCTGACCCCCTGGGGGAATGTTTTTACTCCACAGGTACCCGCGAGGCGTGACGGAAGGGTAAGGACGGGATGTGATTCTTTTTGGTAGTTAGTAGGATTGAAACGGGTGTACTGAGTTGTACACGGCTAAGGCCTTTTTGTGTAGCCGGTGTACCATGTGGTACACCTTTTTTGGATAATGGATTTTGATTGGATAGAAAGGAGTAGTGGTAAACTCTTAATTTTTGGGAAGTAGTATTGGAATGTAATTCGTATAACTTGGATACTCGGTAATCAATTGTAAGTTAAGTATTTGGTATTGTAAAGTAAGTAGTATGTATGCAGGTTATTCTAATCGTCAGACCGATACGGTAAGTAGTAGTAGCCTTGTTAGCCTTGGATGGTTAACGGCGTTGTATCACCCGCCGGGAGTAAGTAAGTATTCCGCTGCGAGTAAGGTAATTATGGGATCGATTAGAGGATAATGGAAGGATTAGCGGTTGGGGTGTTACAAAAAGTGGTATCAGAGCGGAAGTCTCGCTCTGATGATTAGAATCCTAAGTGTAGTGATTACCGAGTTAGGATTTCAACCGTCTTAAGACGGATATTTAGAAACCTAACTAGGAACTACCGTTGTTAACAACGGATACCCTTGACGTCTACAAAGACGATATCATTGCATGAATCAAGACCATGAGTTATAGTATCACGACATCTAATGTAATCCACACTTGTTCAGATGTCAGGACGAGGTCCAGGTCGTCCCAGAGGAGGGGGCAACGAAGGACCAAGCGCGCAGACGATAGCTGAAATCGTCGCCGCCACGGTAGCACAGATGCTACCGGATGTAATCACCGCTGTACAACAAACACAACAAACTCAGCAGCAACAACAGCAGCAGCAGCCCGACCCGCCTCAACCCCGTGAGACCAATTGGGTAAAAGCAGTCGCCGACCTTCGACCTCCCTGCTTTAGAGGCGAGAGCGACCCCGCCAAGCTCGAGGCTTATCTCTCCGAGATGGAGACTGCCTTCGAGACACTTGAGACTCCCGCTGGAGTTCGAGTGAGGATAACTGCGTACTACCTCAAGGACGCGGCTATGGACTGGTGGAAGCTCGTTAAGGCCGAGCACGTAACTGATCCCGCATTCGGTTGGGAATCATTCACCTCTCTCCTCCGATCTAAGTACTACCCCGAGCATGTCAAGACCAAGAAAAGGCTTGAGCTCGATGCACTGAAAATGACCGAGAAGATGACGGTTGATGAATATTACCGCACCTTCACCTCTCTTCTTAGACTTCTACCCGACCTTGGGTATACCGGCCAAGTCTTGGTCGACCGCTTCTACGGCGGATTGAGCCATCGACTCCGGTATGGCATGGGCTTCACACGGTTTACCTCCCTTCAGGTAAACAAGTTGAACCCTTAAAAGCCATGAGTAATGTGAATTAGTATTCCGTATGTAAGTGTAACCTAATGCCTAAGTAATTCAGGAGTGTTACCATGCTGCCTCCCGAGTGGAGATCACATGCCAGCTGAGGGATGAAGATCAAGCGCTCAAGCGCAAGGCAAGCAACAAAAACACCTCCGATGACCAAACCCAATCCAAACCTTGGAAGAAAAGGAAGGGGAAGCATTCCCATCAGAAGAACACTTCCGGAGACGGCGGTGCCCATGCTGAGAAGGGCAAGGCAGCTGAGCCATTACAGATTGCCTACACCGCACCAGTGGCAGCGAAGCCACTGAGGTCTCAGCCCTACAGGGGTAAGAAAACGAAACCGAATTAGTACACTTGTGAATTAGTATGTATGTGGAGTATTGTAAGTATACCGAACCTTGCTAACTTGGAAGCTATAGGTTCTGGATTTGGCCAAGGAAAGAACCAATCTGATGGTCGCAGCTACATCTGCCGTAACTGCAACAAGGATCATCCCGGCACAGATTGCCAAGGAAGGGAGATCCGCTGCTTCACTTGCCAGAAACTGGGCCACCGTGCTAATGCATGACCAGAAAACTCTAAGCCCAAGGGCAACTACCAGGGCCTACAAGCAGCGTGAGGGCAAGGAGGTTGCATCTGGCGATGCTCATGCCAGCATACCTCACAGGGACAGGGATCCCGAGGTCCGCAGAAGGGCGCACCGCAGAGGCAGCCGGCCTTACACATCATTGACCGTGACGGGACCGGGACTAAGTCCGGCCCAGGTAACTACCGTAACCTTTAATCCTTGAAGAGCATGGCTAAGTATTAAAGTAATTGTATGAATGGGAGTATGAATGCGTAAGTACTTGAAGTATGAAATTGAGCATGAGTAAGTAACATGGAAGTATGTATTGAGCATGAAATGAATTAGTAAGCCTAGAACTCACTCTAGATGAAATTTACCACCTTAGGGAAATTCCATATCTGTTACCCAATACCTTCGAACTCACCTCATGAAGAGACCGACATCGCCAATCACCACTTCAACAATGAACAGTGCCAGGTCATCCGCCCAGGTATGATCTTATTAAAAGGATACCTGACACCCGAAGCATAAGTTTCAATCATCCGACGATGCAACGAGTTAGGAATGGGTCCAGGAGGATTTTATACACCCGAATTCCCTGGTGGAGCTACAATGAAGCTGAAAATGATGTGCTTGGGAAAGGATTGGAACCCTTATACCAAGACATACCAAACAACGCGAGCAAGAGACGGAGCAACACCTCCAGCAATACCCCCAGAATTCCAAATGCTTGTCACACAAGCTGTAGAAATTTCACAACAATGTGAAGGTGAACCGATCCCTGCACTTGAAGCAGACCTATGTATTGTCAACTTCTATGAAAAAGAAGGACGACTTGGCTTACACCAAGACAAGGACGAGACAGCGGAATCTCTTGAACTAGGAGTGCCCGTCGTGTCTTGGTCCATTGGTGATGACGCCGTATTTTTGTATAGCGAGCAGAAGCGTGTGGACCTCGCAGAGAAATTGGTACTGAGATCAGGAGATGTTCTAATCATGGGTGGAAAATCAAGGTTGCTGTATCACGGGATCCAGAAGATCAAGTTGAATACGGCACCACCGGCAATAATCAATGCCACACACATGAAACCAGGACGCCTGAACCTTACCTTTAGAAAGTATTAACCTTGTAGTAGCATGTAATCCAGTAGTAACGTGTATTAGAGACACAGTATGTATGATGGTTGGTTATTCAATAAAAGCAGTGTTGGTTATTAAATTCCACTTGCGTTCCACCATCTTTACTTATCATCTCATGAATCAATAGGTTGTGGACTCGGTACCGAAGGTAACCTGAGCATCCTCACCGAAGAACAAGCCGGCAAAAGCGGCACCATTCTAACGGGAACATTCCCAGTAAACGGCATCGAAGCCTCAGTATTATTCGACTCCGGCGCCTCTCACACCTTTGTATCTCCATCATTCGCTACAAGGTTGGGGCTAGACGCAGATGAGCTACCAAATTTCTTGGTTACTCTCCCATCGAAGGAGCGGGTAAAGTGTACTAAGTATTACCACACCGCCACCATTCAAATCAAAGGTGAAGCGTTTCCCATTTCCTTCATTGAATTCAACGGATTGGGATTCGACTTAATAATTGGAATGAACTGGTTGGAGCGGCACAAGGGGAGAATCCTATGCGCCGAGCACCGATTGCTGCTCAAGAGTCCATCTGGGGTCACTGTGTCATACCGCTAGAGACCGAGAGAGCCTTCAACTACAGTCATCTCCGCTATGGTAATGTATCGGGAGCTCAAAAGGGACATGAAGTGTATTTATGTCACGTGCAAGACCTGGAGAGAGATCCAGAGTTCAGTGATGATGTAACAGTAGTCTCAGAATTCCCTGATGTATTTCCAAAGAGCTACCTGGTATGCCACCACAGAGAGCAGTAGTAGAGTTTGAAATCGACCTTGTACCGGGTACTGGTCCCATTGCTAGGGCACCATACCGTATGGCACCAGCAGAACTCAAAGAACAACTACATGATCTTCTCAACAAAGGGTTTATATGCCCGAGCGTATCACCCTGGGGAGCACCGGTCCTCTTCGTGAAGAAGAAGGACGGTAGTCTCCGCCTCTGCATTGACTACCGCGAATTGAATGCGGTCACAGTAAAGAACAAATATCCCTTGCCACGCATCGACGACCTGTTCGATCAGCTAAAGGGAGCATCCGTCTTTTCTAAGATTGATCTCCGATCTGGATATTACCAAATTGCTATCAAAGAGCAAGATATTGAGAAAACAGCATTCCGAACAAGATATGGCCACTACGAATTCACGGTGATGCCATTCGGTGTGTCTAACGCACCAGCCAAATTCATGGACCTAATGAATCGGTTATTCAGTGATCAGCTGGACACTTCAGTAGTAGTATTCATCGACGACATCCTTGTGTATTCGAAGTCACCAGAGGAACATGAAAACCATTTGAGAAGAGTACTTGAGAGACACTGCGCGGGAACCAGCTGTATGCAAAGTTCTCCAAATGCGAGTTTTGGCTAGATCAGGTATCATTCCTGGGTCATGTCATCTCGAGCGCGGGTATTTCAGTAGATCCATCCAAAATCGAAGCAGTGCGATCATGGCCTAGACCTAAGACTGTTACCGACATCCGGAGCTTTCTTGGTTTAGCCGGTTATTACCGGAGGTTTGTAAAGGACTTCTCAAAAGTCGCTAAGCCCATGACGTCATTGATGAAGAAAGATGCACCGTTTGTATGGACAAGCGAGTGCGAGGTATCCTTCCAGAAACTAAAAGACTCATTGACCTCGGCGCCAATCCTCACACTTCCAGAGGGCACAAAGGGATTTGAGGTGTATTGTGATGCATCGGGCAAGGGCATGGGATGCGTACTCATGCAGCATGGCAAGGTAGTAGCATACGCCTCCCGCCAGCTGAAAAAGCATGAGGAGAATTACCCGACACATGATCTAGAGTTAGGAGCCATTGTCTTCGCCTTGAAGATATGGCGACACTATCTCTATGGGGTAAGCATCACCATCTACTCCGACCACAAAAGTTTGCAGTATGTATTTACCCAGAAAGAACTGAACCTAAGACAAAGGAGGTGGATGGAGTTCCTCTCAGATTACGACATCAACCTCCAGTATAAAGAAGGGAAGGCAAACGTAGTCGCCGACGCCCTGAGTCGTCGAGCACACTCGCTCCATTCGCTACTCGCTTCTTCTAGCTTGGTTGACGAGGTGCGAGACGCTCAGTTGAGCGACCCTTACTTCACTGAGATCAGACAGAAAATCACAGAGGGTACCTTCGAGAACCGAAAGTACGACTTCAAATTGCATGAAGATGGTCTGATCCGATTGAATGGCAAATTATGCGTCCCCCGAAGCAATGCTGAGCTAAGGGATCGCATTCTGCGAGAGTCACATTGTTCGACATTGCATGTCCATCCGGGAGCCTCTAAAATGTACAAAGACATGAAGAGGTACTTCTGGTGGTCAGGAATGAAATCAGACGTGACTGAGTATGTTCTAAGGTGTCTCACATGCCAGAAGGTGAAGTTTGAGCACCGAAGACCGGAGGAATGGTGCAATCCATGCCCATTCCGGAGTGGAAATTCCATGATATCTCTATGGATTTGTTGTTGGACTCCCACCTGCTAGGGGAGGACTCAACATGATCTGGGTAGTAGTCGATCGTCTCACCAAGGTTGCCCGATTCATACCGATGAAGGACACCTGGAAGGTGGCGAAGCTCGCGGAGCTATTCGACAAGGAGATCATCCGACACCACGGAGTCCCGAAAACCATTGTATCTGACCGCGACACCAGATTTCTTTCGAGATACTGGAGAGCGACACGGGAAGCGCTTGGTACTGAGTTGAAGCTTAGCACCGCCTTCCACCCACAGACCGACGGTCAGACAGAAAGGACCATCCAAACACTAGAGGATATGCTAAGGGCATGTGCCTTAGACTTCCAGGGGAGCTGGATTGAGAAGCTTCATCTTATCGAGTTTTCGTATAACAATAGCTACCATGCTTCGATTAAGATGTCGCCGTTCCAAGCTTTGTATGGTAGACCTTGCCGTACCCCGTTGTGTTGGGATGAGTCAAGCGAATCGGTCATCATAGGACCGGAGTATTTGGAACAAGTACAAGCTGAGGTACAACAAATCCGAGCAAATATGAAAGCAGCCCAAGATAGACAGAAATCCTATGCGGATGTGCGACGACGCGACCTTGAGTTCGCCGTGGGCGACCAAGTGTTCTTGCGTGTCTCACCTATGAAGGGTGTCTTTCGATTTGGCCAAAAGGGCAAGCTGAGCCCGAAATTCATAGGCCCGTATGCCATTACCGAGAGGATTGGAGCAGTAGCTTATAGGCTAGCATTGCCTGAAGAATTGGGACGTGTTCATGATGTCTTTCATGTATCACAACTCAAGAAATACATAGCCGACCCCTCTCATGTATTAGAACCCGAACACTTATCCCTAGAGCCGACGATGAGATATGTCGAGACTCCATTGTGAATCCTTGATACAAAGACAAGAGACACTCGCCATAAATCTGTACGAATGGTGAAGGTCTTGTGGTCTAACCACGATGTCGAGGAAGTGACTTGGGAATTAGAAGACGCCATGAAGGTGAAGTACCCGAATCTATTTGTAGACTAGATGTCTAGTATCCGTATAGTACGGAGGGTACGGGGCGTACCCCTTTTAAGGGGGGTAGAGCCTTTTGCTTTTGCATTGCTTCGGGTTAGCATTGCATAGTATGTATGTATTGTAATGGTATTTTGATTGGTACATGTAGTGCTAATTGTATTTATTGGCACAAAGTAGTGCTAGTAGTATTCAGTATGTAGTACAAGGAGTATGGTATGTGTATGGTATGTGTGTAATGAGTAATGCATTTGTGTTGTACGGTATATGACACGAATGACATTGTGAAGTGTATTGTGAATGTATTGTGTAATGGGCGAATTGAATGGAGTATTGTGTATGGATTGAGTATTGTGTATGGCAATTGAACTGAGTATGATGTACGGTATCTGAATTGTGTATGCTGGTAGTGCAAGAATTGTGAACACCTTGTAAGGTGGTAGTAGAATGTATTGTGGCAATTGGCTTGCCAAATGAGTAGAAATGGTAAACCGTAACCTTGAGCCACTTTGAGGGCAAAGTTTCTTAAGGGGGGTAGATTGAAATACCCCGTAATTAAAAACAGTGATTAATTAGGCTAATTAATTTTTGAAGGCTTAATTACACTTAAATAAATACGAGGGAACAAATCCCGAAGAAAACGGACCTTTAAAATGGGTTAAAAGCATAAACGAACCTTAAAGCGCGTTTTTCGAGGAAACCGGGAAACGTGACTTTAAGCGGGTCAAATAGACTTGTAACAGTTCTGGTCAACTAAATAATCATTAATAAATATTAGTGAAGCTTTAGAACCAATAAAATTAATTAAACGAGAAAATTCCGGAAAACGGGTACCGGTTAGTGAAAAATTGTAACAACCGGTAAGTTGTGGGGTGAGAATGCAAATAAGAAAAATTAATGTGTCCACTTTTGCAAAAAAAAAGCAAAATTTGATTGTGTGTGTGTGTAAGGGGGGCGGCAGCTCTCTCACACTCTCTTAATTCCCTTCTTTATTTGCCTTTAGTAACAAAAGGACAAGAGAATAAATAAAAAGCAAAAAAAATTCTCTCTCCTATCCCCACTCCTCTCTCTCACGTAGCCCCTCTCTCTCTTTTTCTCTTCTTCTTCCTCAAGCTTGCAAATGGCGATTTTGTGAGTACCCTATAGCTCTCACCTTCTCTCCTCTCTTTGAACACTCAAATCTTCTCCAAACTCAACAAAAAGCATACCATTGAAATCCTCTTGCAAAGGAGAACATTTCAATCCTTTCAAAAATCGAAAACGACCACTTTCATTCCGGTGGGTATTCTCCATTTGAAGATTCAAGTCCACCATTAGAAGCACCTTCACCTCCTTATTATCTTGAGGTAAAAAGAAATTAGAAAATCCATTATTTCTAGCCCTTGTTTGCATTATAAGAAATTTCAGTTTTTGAACTCTTGGTTCCTCCTTGTTCCAGCCGATTTTGGCTCTCTCTTGGGCTAGGAATATTGTTCTCTTGCTAGTCAAGAACTTCATTCATCCATTGAAAGGTAATACCCTTGTCTAAACCCTAAAACATAAATTCTAGGGTTACTGCAAACATGAATGTTAAATGGTGTTGTGTATTGGTATGGGTTGTAGAACTTGGGTGAGAACCCCATTCAAAACCGAGAACAAGGGAGAAGGAAAGAAGAGAGGAAAGGAAAGAAGGAAAAAAAACTAGCAAGTCAAGGTAATGCTCTTACCTTGGGTTAGTTTGTGTATTTATTGTAACAGATTTTAAGTATCTAACAATGAGGAATGTATGTAGTATGAGTAGTAGTAATGTAGTAATGTATTGGAGAAGAGAATGTAACAGGTTTGAAGTTTTTAAATGAGTTTTAAAAGCTTGGGAAAACATTGGGTATTGATTGAGTATGTGCAGGAATTTTATGTGGTTGTAGTAGTGTGGAATTGTGAGTATGATATATTGTGTAAACAGGTTGTGAGAATGAGTATATGTGAGCTGAAATAATGTGTGGAGAATGTTAAAAATATAGGGGAGACTATGTCAAATTTTGTGTAGGAATGAGAGGACTTAAGTGCTTAAGAAGAGGAAGTAACCTAGGTGGTAACTAGGTGTATTGGGAGAAGTGTAATGGGAGTGTTTAGGGTCTTGAAACAGATTTTGGAATGAGTTTGTAAATGGGATGAAACTAGAGTGTAAGGTAATGTATTTTGGATGCTAGGAATGGCATTAGTTGAGGAAGTAATGGAGGTTAGAAGTTGGAGTGAAAATCTGTAGCATAAGAAGTAAAACCAAAATCTGTAACATTAGTGTGGAGAAAAATAGTGCAAGTGTTGAAAGGAGAAGATGAAAATTTGTGTAAGTTGTGTAGGAATTGAGTAGTAAGTTGGAGAATGAATTAAGGTGAGTTAGAGCATCTAAATGAGTGGTAAACATGTAGGAAGTATTGGTAAGATTGGGGAAACAATGGGTAAAGAAAACACCCAAAAACAGATTTTAAAACTGAAGTACTGGGCCGGACCGGACTTGCGACCGGACTTGCAAGTTCGGTCGAGCCCAGATTTACAAAGACAGGAAACCTTCTGGAATCGACCGACTTGCAACCGGACATGCAAGTTGTCGGACCAGAAATTTCTCCCGTCAGAAACCTTCTGGAATGGACCGAACTTGCGACCGGACTTGCAAGTTCGGTCGGCCAGAAAAATTCCCGTAATGCAAGCTACTGGAATGGACCGACCTTGCGACCGGACTTGCAAGGTCGGTCGGGCTAAAATTTTCAATACGAAACTTACTGGAATGGACCGACCTTGGGACCGGACTTGCAAGGTCGGTCGGCCCTAGAATTTTCACACGATGTAACCTACTGGAATGGACCGGACTTGCAAGGTCGGTCGCAAGTCCGGTCGAGTCAAAAAAAAAAGTTTTAATTATATGATTTAGTAATCATATATACATGTATATATGCCTATATACACATATGCATATATATGTAGTAATACACCATGAATGAAGTAGTAATGGTAAGAAAGTAAGTAAATGAGTAAGGAAGCAAGCTTAAGAAGTAATAAGGAAAAGAATGGTTTTATAACCAAGTATGAATGTAAAGGAGTAGTAAGTAAACATTGAGAATATCAATGAAGGAGTAAGTTAGATCAATAATAGACCATTGATCATACTACTTCATGTATGTATAGGAATCAAATAGTTGATCCTCGAAGGAGCCGGTAGTACGGATACAACGGTGAACGGTATGATTTCTTCATGCCCTGTATCCTAACTTGGTTACCCCGATTTGTGTGCTTATGTGATCACCAATAAGATAAATGCACGAATCAGACTTATATTGCACTTAACTGTGTTTGAACTATTTCGTTCTTGTTGAATCTTCTTGAACTTAGTTTGTATAATTCATGAAATGTATGAATGGAAATGAAGTGTATGTGTAAGTATGAGTACTTATGTATTGTATGTATGTATGGAAAGTAAGTATGGACTTCTACTAATTCCTAACGATCTAACTCCTAACATGAGTAATGAGTAAAATGGATGATGAGTAGAAGCCCGATATAGTTTCGGCCACGCGTGAGGATAAGGAGACACAAGAGGTTGGATCCGAATCCTGGCTATAATCTTTTCCTTGGACCAATCCCCTTGAATGGGTAGCATCCTGGATTAGTGGGCCACCCTAAAGCCCGGTGGTGGGATGTAGTAATCCCTGCCCGGAGGTCATACCGACTTAACTGGAAGTGAAGTATGTAAGAAGTAAGTATTGTATTGTATTGGTCTTGACTATTGTAAGTCATTGACCCGGAGTAAAAGAGTATTGAACACCCGATTAACCCGGGTGTGTAATGAGGCTAACCAGACCTTTGTATGTATTGGAGAATGGTATCTCCGTAATGCGGTGAGTACGGTAAGCATGGACGGTTGACTGGAATTGTCTTCCTGTATGTGTTGTATGTATGTATGCTTGTGAAATGAATGTATTGAACTGTAATGTGTAAGGCATTTATGTATGTATGAATGAAACGAACCGCATGCACTCGACCAAATAGTTGGCGTACCCTCGCTAGTACGCGGGGTATGCGGTTATCATATGCAGCGTAAGCTGACCCCCTAGGGGGAATGTTTTTACTCCACAGGTACCCGCGAGGCGTGACGGAAGGGTAAGGACGGATGTGATTCTTTTTGGTAGTTAGTAGGATTGAAACGGTGTACTGAGTTGTACACGGCTAAGGCCTTTTGTGTAGCCGGTGTACCATGTGGTACACCTTTTTGGATAATGGATTTTGATTGGATGATAGAAAGGAGTAGTGGTATAACTCTTAATTTTTGGGAAGTAGTATTGGAATGTAATTCGTATAACTTGGATACTCGGTAATCAATTGTAGGTAAGTTAAGTATTTGTATTGTAAAGTAAGTAGTATGTATGCAGGTTATTCTAATCGTCAGACCGATACGGTAAGTAGTAGTAGCCTGTTAGCCTTGGATGGTTAACGGCGTGTATCACCCGCCGGGAGTAAGTAAGTATTCGCGCGTAGTGCGAGTAAGGTAATTGGGAGGATTAGAGGATAATGGAAGGATTAGCGGTTGGGGTGTTACAAAACTCCAGCCTAGTAAATTGTAGATCTGGATAGCGAGACAAACGGAGGAATCTTCTACACCAGATTAATCTCTCTATACTCTTTTTGTAACATGCTAGGCTAGGAAGGATTTACTCCGGGTGATGGTTATTTGTAGCTAGTTCGTTTTACACTTACATCTACAATTATGATTTGAGATTTATTTTCGGATTGTTTCAGATTAATGCATGTTGTGCTTTTTTAATTAATCTCGCGAATTTCTTAAAAAGCCTACGAATCTTGTTATGATCAGATTGGTGATTAACAAGACGGTCAAATTAATCTGTTAGCCTGTGGAAAATTAGATCGGATTGATTATATTTTCCCTCAGGTGAGTTATAATTCTTTAAGCTTCATCCATCTATGTGTGTTTCGCTAGGTTCTGGATTAGACCTTGTGTGTTCTACTAGATGAGTTTTCGGAGATTATGATTTAATTCTGGAAAGATATTGAAGAATTCGCCAATCCATATCTCTTATCGATTTGTAGAAGTTCGCATAATCCGACTAGTGAAAAAATAACTTGAACCCGGAGTTCCACTCATCCATATAACTTATCAGTTTTATTTTAATTTATTTTCTTCTTTCTTATTTGATTCCCAAAACAAGAACAACCCCCTGAATTTCCAGTTTTCTTAGGACTAGACTTACTTTCTTCAAGTCCCGCGGATTCGATACCTGGTTGCTACGTTTTCTATACTGTAGTGACCGGGATTATTTGCAACCGAAGACTTTTTGATTTATTAATTTCTAGATTAATTTATTTAGTTTTTAGTAGATCAAATCTCTTGTTTGCAAAATGGCGCCGTTGCCGGGGACTTGACTTTGTCTAGTCCTTGGGAGTAGTTGTTCATTGTTTTGTTTCCTATTATATTTTGTCTTGTTTTATTTTATTTTCATTTATTTGGTTGTCAGTTGCTTTTATTTTATCTTATTTTATTCTAATTTTTTTAGTTTATTTTGTTTTAGCAATTTCACTATTTTTTTGTTAATTATTTTTCTTTTTGTTTTAGTTTGTTATAATTTTAATTTTGTGTTTCTTAGTTTGTGTTATTTAATTTATTTTTCTTGTTTTGTTTTAGTTGCTTCCTTTAATTTTATTCTACTTCATGCTTAGTTTATTTGTTATCATTTTCTTTGATAGTTTATCTGGTTTTGTTTTTATTTAATTAATTTTAGTTTGTTTTGTTTTATTTCTATTCTATTTTACTCTTAGTTTACTTTGTTTTTGTTCTATTCTATTCTATTCTTAGTTTAAGGTGTTTGTTTTGTTTTATTTTTATTATTAGTTTATTTTGTTCTTAGTTTTTTCTAACAATGGCAAACATCAGAATTGATGAAGCAATATCAGGTGAGTTGTACAAGTTGTTGGTTGAACTAAAAAGATCACAGGATAAGACATCTGAACTTTATAGACAGTTAGCCAACAGAATGATGGAGCAGTCTATGGAACAGACTCCTGTTTGGGCAGTGGAGCAAGAGTCTTCTGGTTCTTTTGATTCGTTTTCCTCTATTTTGTGTTGCTCACAATGTGGGGGAAATCATGAGTTGGAATATTGCCCCGAAATTGAAGAGATGAGGCGGGCTGAGGAGCAATTCGAACGGGAAATCATCCTATTCGCAAGATATATATTGCGCATATTGTGGGGGAGCTCATGAGTTCGATGACTGTCTCATTTTGCAAGAGCAATTATGGTTAGAGGATCAACCAGACTATCTGCAGCGAATCGCTCCTCTACAACAGGCTTCAATCTTTGACAGTGGTAACCTTCAAGAGTTGGGGAACAATTCAGTGGAGCAAATTGTCGACATCTCAAATCACCCTCCCTCCCCACCTTGGTTCTCGCTGCACCAGCAGAGGTCTGCGTTGCCCACGTGGAACCCTCCTTGACCCTCACCCAGATGAGGAGGATGTTTACATCCTAAGATTTGAGGGGGACAGGTCTCCACCTCTTTATCATTCCGACGGACTCTTTAAGCCTTACCAGATAGACGATGATGTTATATCCTCAAGTTTGAAGAAAAAGAGCCTCTGTCACCCCATCTTCACCTGGAAGATCGCTACTTCAATACCTCCTCAAACACCAGATTTCATGGAGTACTTATTTTCTTATTTTATCTGCTGAGAGGGTAACATTTTGCTTGATCCAGGTGGCTTATTACTGATGGCAGTCCACTTCTTATCCCCGTTGACACCATTGTCAACTTTTATTTTTGATCCGGGATAACAAAGCAAAAGTCTAGCCAAAGACTATAAAGATGAGCAACTGACTGGGAGGCAGCCCAGTGGTAACGTTTATGTTTATGTTTTTTTTATTTTCTAGTTTATTTTGTTTATAGGTTTATTTCATTTTATTTTAGTCAGAAGTGGTGATGGTGTTCGTGCTACTAATGCAACGCTTTTAGCGTTATTTGTATTTTATAATGTGTGTGTAGGTGCAATATTTTCTCCTCTATCTCTCCAAGGCTGGACACTTGCTTGGACGCAAGTGTGAGGAACGTTTCTACCCCGCTGTTTGAGCTTAAGTGTGAGGAAGGGAACCTTCCTCAATCTAAAGATATCAGGGGAGTTTCAGTTTCTCAATCTTTATTGCCTGTGTTCATCCTATTATGCTTTTAATGTTTGTGGAGTCTTGAATGGATCCTTCATGAGTCTGACATATTTGAAAGGTCTTTTTCTTGATTTTATTTTGTGAACAATGAGGACATTGCTCCTCTCAAGTGTGAGGAAGTGGAGACCTTTCCCTGAAAATATGCCAGTTGTACTTAATGCCACACTAGCTTTTAATTTGTTCTCTTGCTGTAATGGATAGGCTTCTTTTAGTGCCAATAAATGTTGAATTTTTGGGTGATTATTTTGCGGAAGTTTGAAATCGAGCCTGATGACAACCTCAAGAATCATTTGCTCAAAGTGGTTCGTATGTATAGTTTTCTTGAAATTAATGTTATGTCACTGAAATTTGGTGGATTAGCTGATCGTGAAGATTGAATTAGTTTGGCTTGGTGACTTTGGGAATGATGTGAAAGTTTGGATGAAAAGGATAAGGCAAGGTACTCCTCTGATCATGAATTTTCTGAACCAAAACAGGCCTCTTTTATCTGGTTATTAAGTTTTGGGGTGCTTCATCACCCATCTACCTAAGGTCTCGCGATCTGGGATAGAAGGCCCAACACCGTTACATGGATAAAGAGAAAAGTCTGGGGATGAAACAATTGTGCAAAATAAGAAATTAATTATGCAAAGAAAGGGAAGCTCTTAATGTTGTTGTTATTGGAAATTTCCTATTCTGATCATGAGTGCGTGGTGTTGAAAGGTATTGCGGAATAAGGCATTACTTCACACCCCTTGTCATCCACAGATTCAAGGAAAGTAATAGGTGGAAGGTCCCAAGCTAATTTGCGTTCAGTTTTTGCAATCAAACTTCTCCATGCTGTTATAAAATTGTTCTTTTTCACTGTTTGCTAAAACTTACAGCTAAGAGAAGATTATTCTTCTGATTGTCATTTTGCTTGACTTCCTTCTATGCTTGATTGATCCTGAGGTTTGATACTACAGCATTTGAGATAGTTTTATTCTTTATTTGCTTGAGGACAAGCAAAGGTTAAGTGTGAGGAAATTTGATAGGCTGATTTTAGATATATTTTTACTATCAAAATCTCTTGTCTTTATTGTCATTTTTCTCTTGATTTAGTACTTAACTGAATTCCATTCTTATAACTAAAAGAAACTTTCAGAAAATAAGTTATAGGATGGATATGTGGGGGAATATATGACATTATCACGGAGGAGTTAATAAATTAAAGTGCATACACTAACTCCCTATTTATGTGCAGGTAACTCCAGAGTCTTCCAAGGGTTGTCGATGAAATAATTGAAGAGAGTATAAGTTAAAGAAATTCAAAGGTCTCTATTTAATTTGCGAAACTGGAGGCAATTGAAAAGAATACATTAATGAGCAAGCGAAGAGCCTTGAATCTGACTTATAAATACCGAAGACTTTGGCATAGGAAGGGGGAAATCCATCAAATTCATCCATCCATCCAATCACACAACATTAGTTAACTTCTGTTTTAGTTTAGTTTTAGTTTTTATTTCTTTTTCTCACACCGAGAAGAACACAAGCAGCCGCAAGAGTTCTTCTCCTCCACCATCATCTTCAACCTCCAGCCTAGTAAATTGTAGATCTGGATAGCGAGACAAACGGAGGAATCTTCTACACCAGATTAATTCTTCTCTATCTCTCTATACTCTTTTGTAACATGCTAGGCTAGGAAGGATTTACTCCGGGTGATGGTTATTTGTAGCTAGTTCGTTTACACTTACATCTACAATTATGATTTGAGATTTTATTTTCGGATTGTTTCAGATTAATGCAAATGTTGTGCTTTTTAATTAATCTCGCGAATTTCTTAAAAAGCCTTACGAATCTTGTTATGATCAGATTGGTGATTAACAAGAAGGTCAAATTAATATGTTAGCCTGTGGAAAATTAGATCGGATTGATTATATTTTCCCTCAGGTGCGTTGTAATTCTTTAAGCTCATCCATCTATGTGTGTTTCGCTAGGTTCTGATTAGACCTTGTGTGTTCTACTAGATGAGCTTTTCGGAGATTATGATTTAATTCTGGAAAGATATTGAAGAATTCGCCAATCCATATCTCTTATCGATTTGTAGAAGTTCGCATAATCCGACTAGTGAAAAAATAACTTGAACCCGGAGTTCCACTCATCCATATAACTTTATCAGTTTTATTTTAATTTATTTTTTTCTTTCTTATTTGATTCCCAAAACAAGAACAACCCCCTGAATTTTCTTCAAGTCCCGCGGATTCGATACCTGGTGCTACGTTTTCTATACTGTAGTGACCGGGATTATCTGCAACCCGAAGACTTTTTGATTTATTAATTTCTAGATTAATTTATTTAGTTTTTAGTAGATCAAATCTCTTGTTTGCAATTATATGGTAAGTCTTTATAATATATTCATTCTCTTATAATGAATATTTCTTATATTATAAATGTTATCCCTTTATAACATTAAAACCATATTATAAATTTTTATTCAAAAATGTTCATATTACCGAACAGCACCTATTTTCCTTAAATATTTACAAATCCACCACATAATTTATATAATGTTATATTATAGTTATATAACATATATTATGACATTTATGTCATTAAAACAATATAACCTATGGTTATAAATTGTTATATATACCAAATAGCCCATTAAACTCTCGGTTTTTATTATTTCCCACTATACTTCCATAAATTACAAATCACCCCAAATTATATTTCATTGTTACACTTATAATATACCATATATTTAATCCTAAACCTTAATATAATTATAACCTATAGTCTTAAATGGTTATAATTACCGAACAGACCCTAGGGTCTGTTTTAATTAAATTCCTACCACCTAAATTTATATAATTACCATATCTCCCTATTTTATAACATAGTTTTTTGTCTAATGTCATTATAACTATATATTTACATATATCTTAATACAACCTTATATATAACTCCAAAAATTACCAAAATATACCAAAAGGTTATAAATGTCATTCCTAACCTTATACCTTCTATAATTCTCGGTTTTTACCCATATGTTACCCATTTGTAACAATGTCATGAAAAATCATATATTATACTTATATAATTCATTTTAACTCCAAATTTTGCCAAATAAACTTCTAAAAATTCCTAATAACCTAAGGTCTGTACTAAACTCCATTTAGTACCCCAAAGTTTCGGAAATATAACCATATCACCCCATCTCTTATAAATCTTTTACAATTTAATAACTATCTTATTATAAGGTAGTATTTTAACTTCTTAAATTCTCCAAACTTGGTCAAAGTCTCCTATATAGTCAACTTTGACTTCTAATGCCAAATTGGACCCAAAACTCTCGGTAATTACCAATCTTACCCTATACTTTTCTATTTTTACAATTTTGACCAAAAACTTTATAAATGTTATAATTTTTATTAAATTCATTTAAAACCCTAAATTCCTCTAAATTAAGCCCACGGCTTTAATATTTACTAGTAATTACCGTTTGACCCCAAACTTAACTATATAAGCATAAATTAATTAAATAAGCTTTAAACTTAAATTAAAATGGCCTAATGACATGGCCTTATTACAACTTTGCTTATAACATAAAATTACACATAAAATAGCTCAAATTATACTATAAGCTCTCGGCCTTGCTGTAGCTTAAGTATTTTTCCACATAATGTCATAATTTGACCATTATGTTAATTAAATCACTTAATGACTAGCTTAATTTATCTTAGTCATTTTTTTCCATAATTAGTTTAAAATCACCCATATTAACAACTCCACTCTCGGCACATAATATATATGCTTAAAAATCATAAAATCATAAGTTTAAGGTGTTTATACCTTGGTTTATCCTTAGTAACAACTCGGAGCTTGGAGGAAAAATCACCACATCATTTAGACATGTTAATACACCAAATAAGATATGGTTTACTCCAAGCATGAGCTTAACCATAATGAACAATTAATGTAAGATTTAAGGCAAAAATCACCCTTAAAAATGCAAGGTAGTCTCCAAAGGGTTTCGGCCTGAATTAAACACACCACATGGTGTTAAATTCAAAAATACACGGGGGGGAATATATAGACAACAACAAGCTGCTAGGGTAATAGTTTTACCTTGGCAAACTGCCTTAAAGAATGATATTTCCTTTGATTTTAGGCCAACCTTGCTCCAAATGGTTAACCAACTGAATTAACATGTAAATATGAAGATTATGAGTGAATAAACTCATAGAAATCAGAAGAAGAAGACCGGATGGAGAATTGAAATCCTTAAGGGTATGTTTTACCTTATAATGTAAATTTTGGAAAACTTGGTCTTCCCAAAACTTGCTTCAGCCGAGAATGATTGTTGTTCAAGGTTTAATACACTGAGAATGAGCCATGGAAGGTGATAGATCATGAGCTCCAAGTGTAGGTAATGAAGAGATGAAGAAAAAGAGCTAAAATATGCCTTAAACCATTACCTTAGGTGCAAATGGGATTGATTTGCCTTGAATACTCAAGAACACAGCTTGATAGGGTTTGGAAGTGCTGATGGCTCGGCTGGAATGGGACAAGAGGAAAGAGAAAGAAAGAAAATGAGTTTTAATGAATGAAAAGTAAGAAATGGAATAGTAAATGGTGATTCACCAAATTAGCTAGATATTTTGTATTAAAGTGGGATGTGCTGTCCTCCTTGCTCCATGCTGCCGACCTCATAAGGATATAGATGAGTCATTCATTGACCATTGACTATACTTAGTCAATTTTGCTTAAAAATGCACTATTTGGATTACTATTCACAAATGAGTGCCATATTTCTGATTTTTTTTTGAAATCTTGGATTTAGACCTTCTAATGTGGTACATTATAGTACGTTAGTATAACAAGGTCTAATCCAATGCCTAACACCACTCAAAACCCACTCAGAAAGTCAATTTTCTCAAAAACGTGCTTTAAGGAATTTTAAAGCACATTTTGTGTTAGAACATGTTTTAGAGCTTGGTTTCCTTTGAGAATGGTTTTATAATGTTCATTACTTCATTATAATACTTAGGAATCCACTTTGGATCCTATTTGAGGTCATACAATCTTTATGGTGTCTTAAAGCACATTTTTGGCTTTACCGATCTTAAGGCATGTTTTGCCTTGTTGAGATCTTTAGATTGTTCCCCAATGGTATTTGATGTTTATTAACCATCTTAGACCATTTATACATCATTTAATTAAGTTTTTAAGGTTAGGGGTATTTCAGGGCGGGTCGGCCCATATTTATTTATTTATTTGTTTCAAACCATTATAAAATATGTCATTTTTAGCTAGTTTTATACCCGTTTTTCGTGTCGTTTGCGACACGATATCCCATTTTACGAGATGAATCATTTTATGATTCTAAATTTATATTTTTAAAAAATAAAAATTATTGTTATTTATAAATTAATTAATTATAATTTATGTCCTAATTGGTTTGTGTTTCGCCATTTTAGGCGAAAACGCGACGTCTTTTATTCTAACTGTTTAACCAATTTTCCAAAGCGTCTAAAATTATCCAAATAATCTTGTAAGATGTCTAAGACCTCAGCTTTCACTTCTAAAATATTCGTGACACGTTTTTTGAGGTAAAACGATTAGTTTATTTTCGTTTATATTCCTTTTTCCTAAACCTCCTTAACATCGTTTTAGGTTTCGTTTATTTTTCCTAACAAGTTTTAGGGTTAACTACCTAGGCCACACTTTGTTTGCTTTTTTTTTTACAAGTTTTAGGTCGATCGACCTTACCGACCGACCTTACCCAAGGTCGGTCCATTCCAGTGACATCCAGGTTTGAAAATTTACACCTCGACCGACCTTGCCAAGTCCGGTCCCAAGGTCGGTCCATTCCAGACACTTTTACCGTTTAAAAATTCTACCCCTGACCGATCTTGCAAGTCCGGTCCACAAGGTCGGTCTATTCCAGAGACATTCCGTATACAAAATTCAAGCCCGACCGACCTTGCAAGTCCGGTCCCCAAGGTCGGTCTGCTCCAGACCCTTGTTTAAAAATGCTTATTTGACTCCAAACTTCACCTTACATATCCTAGTATGCTTTAACATCATTTAGCACACTTAAACTTCACATAACATCCTCCAAATGCATGTACAAGCTTACTTCTAAAGTCCTTAAACACTCACTCATTTACTCGCCAAACCTCCTAACACTTGTTTACACATTTTAAGGCCTTTACATGTCACCAAACAAGGCCTGAACATCATCTAAAAACCATCACCATCCCCCATCATTAGAAGCCTTAAACACATTTTTTTCTTCTCTGGTCTGGACCGCCCCTCTGGGGAGGTCCCAGGGGCGGTCCACAACAGAAACTACTTCTCCTGCGCTGGACCTCCCCACAGGGGCGGTCCCTAGGGGCGGTCCACTGCAGACCCCATTTTAAAAAGTGTTTTTCTCCTCATTTTGAACTCCAAATTCACCCCAATCTTTTCCCACTTATTCCACACTCTTTCCACATGTTTCCCACATGTTTAAACACCTTAAAATATGCACCAAACCTTCCTTAATCATCACCAAACTTGTTACTCAATTTCTTACAAAAATTCCTAACACTTACAACATTTTTCCTTTGGATTTCTAGGTGGTAATGCATACCTACAACTTAGACTAACCAAGGTGTTTCTTCTTAATATGATAACCACTCATAAGCATCATTTTGCATCCTCATCGCTTCCTTTACACAAACTCCTCAAGTCTTTCCCACAAGTTCATACTTAATCCTTCACAAGGTATTATACTTCCTTTGTTTATCAACTAAATTTTCGCCATAGCTTCTCTTGTATCACCTTACACCAAAACACATAGTTTTTCCACCATTATACAACCAAGAACACTAAATCTCTTAATACACATTCCTTACACACAAACATATTGTTTTTCATCCTTTAACCATCAAAGACATTCATCTACTCAAGAGATGTTCTTTACACACAACTAAACCTTTAAACTACACTACATCACAATATAGAGCATAAACTTAAATTGCTTGGCACTTAGGCCCTTAATAACATGGCTCTTAGGCCCTTAAATTGCATAAACTTAAACACTGAATTTCCCACATATATATTGCCTTTGACCTGCAAATAACACAACATCTCATATGCCCTTAATAAACTCTTTTTTGGATAGTTTGCTATTTCATTTCCCATTGGCTCTTTAGGTAGTTTATAATAAGCATTTTAAAGCTCAATTTCCTAGGACACATAAAACTTCATTAAGGTAGCTCATTTACCTCTCTTTCTTCAAAACTTCCTCACTTGTTTTTCCTTACCCTTCTTGATTAAAAATCGGCAAGGTGTTTTTGATTGCTTGTCAAACTTCTAATCAATATACAAGTAAGGATAATGAGCATTAAGCATTATACCTAAGCTCATGAACAAACCCTAGATTAACATAAGTGTTTTAAACACTAAATGAGATGTTTACCTTGGATTTGCAAGGGAACTTGATTAAATAGCAAGAGAGGACTCCACCTAGTCCTTTGAAGTTTGGAATGAAGCTAAACAAAAGCAAGAGAAGACACCATTACAAGGTGATTCTCGGCCATGAATAAAAATGAGAGGAAATGCTAGTTTTCTTTGACTTTTATTACCTTAGAACCAAGAAGAATAATAAGGTGCAAGAAATGGAGCTGTTCCTCCATCAATGGAGATTCTCCATGGAATCAAACTTGAGCTCTTGAAGTTTTGAAAAGAGGGAAATGAAGAGCTTGCTCCAACTAGAAGAATGGTAGTCTCGGAATTAAATTCGGAGCTTGGAGCCATGAGTTACAAGCACTCAAAGATGGAGAATGGATACTTGCTGTAGCAAAACGAGATGGAGAAGGGAGGATGAGGTTGGAGACGGTGGGAACCAAGAAGAAAAGAAGAGAAAGTGAGGAGAGAGGTTTAGTTTGGAGATATTTATGTTATAAGGCATAAAGTAACTTTTCACTTTATTCTTTCTTCTTTTCTTTATTTGCTAGCCAAGTGTGATGACTCATACACTAAAAACCGTGCCCCCCTTCAATATATAAGATACTTATGGTCTTTGTCGACCATTTAACTAATTAAAGTTGACTTAAGTCAAAACTAGCACTATTTGAGCACTATTCACAAACTAAGGCACATATTTGTGAAATTTTTGATTTCCCATTGATCTAGACTTCCTAATGTGATAATAAGTAGTACACATGTTGATTAAAGAGTAATGATGGACATTTAGCCACTCAAACTCATTTACAAGACCAATTTTTCAGAATGTGCTTTAAGACTCCTTAAAGCACATTTTGGTTTTAATTGTTTCAAGCTTGGCTTTCCTTAGTAATTGATTAATATGTTCATAACATACAAATAAGGTCTTGGTAAGCTTATTAGGTCTTAACCAAACTTATCCAAGCTTAGAGCACATTTGATATAGTTGAAGTCCGATATAGTTTCGGCCACGCGTGAGGATGCGGAGTCACGAGAGGTTGGCTCCAATTCCTGACTCTTAAGCTGGTCCGCGGCCCAAATCCCTTAAGGGGTAGCATCCCGGATTGGTGAGTCAAGTACATCCCGGTGGTGGGACGGTGTAGTCCCCAGACCGGAGGTCATACGGACTTAACTTGAGTACGAGTAAGTAAGTAAGAATGAGTAAGTAAAGTGAATGCAAGTAAGTAAGTGTAAGTAAGAGTAAGTAATGTGAAATGAGTAAAAGAGTAAATAGCATTCCGATTAACCCGGATGCGTAAATTGGCTAACACGGTGAAGGTAAGTAAGTGTGTGTGCTATTGTATTGCTATCTTGCATTGTATAAAGTATTGTATGTGCATGTATGTTGTATGTAAAGCATGTATGTATGAAATTAATGAACTGCATGTTTAGTGGACGTCAATTAGTCGGCGTGCCCTAGCTAGCACGCGGTATATGCGGAGTTCATGCGCAGCTTTTGCTGAGCCCTTGGGGCGATGTTTTTACTACACACAGGTACAAGAGAAGGATGAAGGCTGTGAAGTGATGAAGCTTGTTTCCTTTGACTTCTTTTGATTGTAAATGATGAATTATGAATGGTGTACTAAGTAGTACACGGCTTTAGCTTTTTAATAGTCGGTGTACCATGGGGTACACCTTTTTGGATATAGAAAGATGGTGAATTGGTATAGATGAGTAGCCAGTAGAAACTCATTATTTTGGTAGATGGAGAAAGGGAATGTAATTGAATATACACTAAATACTCGGTGATCCAGGAATGTAAGAAGGTTATCTTTTGTATTCAGTAAGCAAAGTTTTAGTAGCTCGGTATACTTTGATCATCAGACCGTTACTGTAAGTAAGGTAAGCCTAGCTAGCCGTATGGGCAGTTAGCGGCGTTGTACCACCCGCCGTAGTAAGTAGTAATATTCCGCTGCGAACTGATAGGATTAACAAGACGATTAGACGGTAAGAATAGGATTAACGGTAGGGGTGTTACAAAAAGTGGTATCAGAGCGTAGTAACACTCTGATGTCCTTAGTTACCGAGCATAGGGGATTACCGAGTTAGGATTTCAACCGTCTTAAGACGGATACTTAGAAACCTAACTAGGAACTACCGTTGTTAACAACGGATACCCTTGACGTTCTTATGAACGCTACCTTTGCTTAAATTCCAAGACCTTTAGGTCATATCCTGCGAAGCCTAATGTAAATGCTAAATGTTCAGATGTCAGGACGAGGTCGAGGCCGACCTAGGGGAGAGACATCTGACGGACCCGGCACGCAGACGATAGCAGAGATCGTCGCCGCCACGGTAGCGCAGATGCTACCTCAAGTAATTACCGCGATGCAACAAAACCAACAAACCAACAGAACCAAGCAGGGCCAATCCCTCCCCCTCCACCCAGAGAAGCGAACTGGGTAAAAGCTGTAGCGGAACTCGCCTCCTTCCTTTAGGGGCGGAGAGTGATCCGGCTAAGCTAGAAGCCTATATCTCCGAGATGGAGACGGCGTTGGAAACCCTCGAAGCTCCTGCTGGAGTTCGAGTTAGAGTTGCTGCCTACTATCTGAAAGATGCAGCCATGGATTGGTGGAAGCTGGTCAAGCATGAGCATGTCAATGACCCCACCTTCGACTGGAGTCCTTTGCCTCACTCCTCCGTTCCAAATACTACCCGGAGCATGTGAAAACCAAGAAAAGGCTAGAGCTGGATGCCTTGAAGATGACTGAGAAGATGTCTGTCGACGAGTACTACCGCACCTTCACCTCCATCCTCCGTCTTCTACCCGACTTAGGATACACCGGCCAGGTGTTGGTCGATCGCTTCTATGGCGGTCTGAGCCATCGCCTACAGTACGGTATGGGCTACACACGATTTACCTCTCTACAGGTAAATATCGGTTAACCCTTAGTATCATTTCAATTCCTTGAATTCCTTGAATCTTTTTTTCTCTACCTCTTTAAATAAGAATCACAACTTATACCTGAAACTTCAGGAGTGTTATCACGCGGCTTCTCGCGTTGAGATCACTTGCCAACTACGGGATGAAGAAACCACGCTGAAGCGCAAGGCAAACAATAAGAACACAAGTGCCGAGGAGCAGAACCAGGGTAAAAGCTGGAAAAAAGAAGAAAGGGAAATTCTTTCATCAAACTCAAAAGAACTTCCCAAGTGAGAGCAGTGCCCATGCTGAGCAGGGCAAACCAGTTGAGCTTCTTCAGCTTGGTTCATCTGCACCGGTGGCCGTAAAGCCACTGAGATCACACCCACCTAAGAGAATGCCAAGCAAAAGAGGAACTTCCAAAATCGTATTCGTACAAGTACCATATCTAGTATACCCACGCACACATGTACTAACCCTCTAAACCTCAGGTTCTGGCTCAGGTTTCACCAAACCTTCTCCGATGGCCGCACCTATGTGTGCAGGAAGTGCAATCAAGACCATCCCGGCAAGGACTGTTATGGGAGAGAAATCAAGTGCTACAACTGCCAGAAACCAGGACACACAGCCAACAGATGCCCAGAGAATGCCAAGCAAAAGGGGAACTTCCAAAGCTACAAGCAGAGGGAAGGCAAGGAGGTTGCATCTGGCGATGCACCAACCCAGCAGGCCACAGGGACAGGGATCCCGGGGTCCTCAGAGGGGCGCACCCCAGAGGCAGCCTGTCCTTCATGTTATCGACCGTGATGGGTCCGGTTCTAAGTCCGGCCCAGGTAATTATCCGAACCTTTAATCCTTGAGAAACATGTCTAAGTATTAGAGTAATCGTATGAATGAATGCATGAGTAAATAAATCGAAGTGTGTAATGAGCATGAAATGAAGTAGTTGAAACTAGTACTCACCGTAGACGAAATTTATAACCATAGGAAACTTTAGTATCTGTTATCCGATACCGGTAAACTTGAATCAAGAAGAGATCGACTACACCAACGAACATTGTCAGGTCATCCGACCAGGTATGATCTTATTAAAGGAATACCTGACACCCGAAGCACAAATCTCAACCATTCGACGGTGCAACGAGCTAGGAACGGGTCAAGGTGGATTTTACACACCCGAATTCCCCGGTGGAGCGAAGATGAAGCTGAAGATGATGTGCTTGGGAAAGGATTGGAATCCTTATACCAAGACATACCAAGAGACACGTACACAAGACGGAGCGACGCCACCGATGATACCTCCAGAATTTCAGACACTTGTCACACAAGCAGTAGAACTTACGCGACAATGTGAACATGAACCGATCCCCGCACTTGAAGCTGACCTTTGTATCGCCAACTTCTATGAGAAAGAAGGACGACTTGGGTTACACCAAGACAAGGACGAGACAGCGGAATCTCTTGAACAAGGAGTGCCCGAAGTGTCTTGGTCCATTGGTGATGACGCCGTATTCCTGTATAGCGAGCAGAAGCGTGTGGACCTCGCACAGAAATTGGTATTGAGATCAGGAGATGTCCTAATCATGGGTGGAAACTCTAGGATGCTGTATCACGGGATCAACAAGATCACGTGTTGAATACGGCACCACCAGCAATAATCAATGCCACACACATGAAACCAGGACGCCTGAACCTTACCTTAGGTAGTTATTAAATTCATAGTATCATGTAATCGGTTAGTAACGTGTATTAGAGACACGGTATGTATGATGGTTGGTTTATCAATAAAGAGCAGTGTTGGTTTAATTCCACTTGTGTCCACCATCAATACTTATCCACTTGTGAATCCAATAGGTTGTGGACTCGGTACCGAAGGTATCCTGAGTATCCTCACTGAAGCACAAGCCGGCAGAAGCGGCACCATCTTAACGGGAACATTCCCAGTGAACGGCATTGATGCCAATGTGTTATTCAACTCCGTAGCCTCTCACACCTTTGTATCACCATCTTTCGTGAAGAGGTTGAAGCTAGATGCGGATGAGCTACCGAATTTTGTGGTTGCTCTCCCATCGAGGAGCGAGTAAACAGTAAAGTGCACCAATACTACCAATCAGCCACCATAGAAATAAAAATGAAGCGTTTCCCATTTCCTTCATCGAATTTAATGGATTGAGATTCGACTTAATCATCGGAATGAATTGGTTGGAGCGGCACAAGGGTAGAATCCTCTGCGCCGAGCATCGATTGCTGCTCAAGAGTCCTTCTGGAGTTACTATATCTTACCGCCGAGACGACCGAGAGAGCCTTCAACCACACTTATATCTGCTATGGCTATGTACCGGGAGCTCAGAAAGGGCCAAGAGGTGTACTTATGTTATGTGCAAGACCTGGAGAGAGATCCAGAGTTCAGTGAAGATGTACCGATTGTATCCGAATTCCTGATGTATTCCCTAAGGAGCTACCCGGCATGCCACCACCGAGAGCAGTGGAATTTGAAATTGATCTTTTGCCAGGTACCGGTCCCATTGCTAGGGCACCGTACCGCATGGCACCTGCAGAAATGACAGAATTGAAAGAACAACTACGAGACCTTCTAGACAAAGGGTTATATTGCCCGAGCGTATCACCCTGGGGAGCACCGTTCTCTTCGTGAGGAAGAAGGACGGTAGCCTCCGACTTTGCATTGACTACCGCGAGCTGAATGCGGTTACAGTCAAAAAATAAATACCCATTGCCACGCATCGACGACCTATTTGATCAGCTGAAAGGAGCATCAGTCTTCTCCAAGATTGACCTCCGTTCTGGGTATCATCAGATTGCCATCAAAGAACAAGATATTGAGAAAACGGCATTCCGTACCAGATATGGCCACTACGAATTCACGGTGATGCCATTCGGTTTGTCAAACGCACCAGCTAAATTCATGGACCTCATGAATCGTCTATTCAGTGAGCAGTTGGACACTCAGTGGTTGTCTTCATCAACGACATACTTGTATACTCCAAATCAGCAGAGGAACATGAAACTCATTTGAGGAAAGTGCTTGAGACACTGCGCGAGAACCAGCTGTATGCGAAGTTCTCCAATGCGAGTTCTGGCTAGATCAGGTATCATTCCTTGGTCATGTCATCTCGAGCGCAGGTATCTCAGTTGACCCTTCTAAGATAGAAGCCGTACGATCATGGCCTAGACCCAAGACTATTACCGACATTCGGAGCTTTCTTGGTCTAGCTGGTTACTACCGGAGATTTGTAAAGGACTTCTCGAAAGTCGCTAAGCCCATGACTACACTGATGAAGAAAGATGCACCGTTTGTATGGACAGACAAGTGCGAGCTATCATTTCAGAGCCTAAAGACTCATTGACCTCAGCGCCCATCCTTACTCTTCCAGAGGGCACAGAGGGATTTGAGGTGTATTGTGACGCATCAGTAAAGGAATGGGATGCGTACTCATGCAGCACGGCAAGGTTGTAGCTTATGCCTCCCGCCAGCTGAAAAAGCATGAGGAGAATTACCCGACACACGATTTAGAGTTAGGAGCCATTGTCTTCGCCTTGAAGATATGGCGACACTACCTCTATGGGGTAAGCATCACATCTACTCCGACCACAAGAGCTTACAGTATGTATTCACACAGAAAGAATTGAACTTAAGACAGAGAAGGTGGATGGAGCTTCTCTCTGACTACGACATCGACCTACAGTATAAGGAAGGGAAGGCAAACATCGTAGCCGACGCCCTGAGCCGTCGAGCACACTCGCTCCATTCGCTACTCACTTCTTCTAGCTTGGATGACGAGGTGTGAGACGCTCAGTTGAGCGACCCTTACCTAACCGAAATCAGACAAAAGATTGAAAATGGTACATTTGAGAAGAAGTATGACTTCAAGCTACATGAAGATGGTTTGATTCGGTTGAATGGCAGGCTATGCGTCCCCCGAAGCAATGCTGAGCTAAGGGATCGCATCCTGCGAGAGTCACATAGTTCCACATTGTCAGTCCATCCAGGAGCCTCCAAGATGTACAAAGACATGAAGAGGTTCTTCTGGTGGTCTGGAATGAAGTCAGATAGGACAGAGTATGTATTGAGGTGCTTAACATGCCAGAAGGTAAAATTCGAACATCGTAGACCGGGCGGAATGGTACAATCGATGCCAGTTCCGGAGTGGAAATTCCATGATATCTCCATGGATTTTGTTGTAGGACTCCCGCCTGCTAGGGGAGGACTCAACATGACCTGGGTTGTAGTCGATCGCCTTACCAAGGTTGCCAGATTCATACCGATGAAGGACACCTAGAAGGTAGTAAAGCTCGCAGAGCTATTCGACAAGAGAGGAGATTATCAGACATCACGGAGTCCCTAAAACCATAGTATCTGACCGCGATACCAGATTTCTTTCGAGATACTAGAGAGCCACACGGGAAGCGTTGGGTACAGAATTGAAGTTGAGTACCGCCTTCCATCCTCAGACCGATGGTCAGACAGAAAGGACCATCCAAACACTGGAGGACATGCTTCGGGCATGTGCCTTAGACTTTCAGGGGAGTTGGTTAGATAAGCTTCATCTTATCGAATTTTCTTACAATAATAGCTACCATGCTTCGATAAGATGTCGCCTTTCCAAGCTCTATACGGTAGACCTTGCCGTACACCTTTGTGTTGGGATAAGTCAAGCGAAGCGGTCATCATAGGACCGGAGTACCTTGAACAAGTGCAAGCTGAAGTTCAGCAGATTCGTGCCAATATGAAGGCAGCCCAAGATAGACAGAAATCCTATGCGGATGTGAGACGACGCGACCTTGAGTTCGCCGTGGGCGACCAAGTGTTCTTGCGCGTTTCACCTATGAAGGGTGTCTTCCGATTTGGCCAAAGGGCAAACTGAGCCCAAAATTTGTAGGGCCGTACACTATCACCGAAAGAGTTGGATCTGTAGCCTACAGGTTAGCATTACCTGAGGACTTGGGACGTGTACATGATGTCTTTCATGTGTCACAACTCAAGAAGTACATCGCCGATCCTTCTCATGTCTTAGAGCCCGAGAGACTCTCCATCGAGCCGACTATGCGATATGTTGAAACCCCGGTAAGAATCCTTGATAGGAAGACCAGAGACACTCGCCATAAGTCTATACGAATGGTGAAGGTCCTATGGTCAAACCATGATGTCGAAGAAGCGACATGGGAGTTGGAAGATGCCATGAAGGCTAAGTACCACAGTTGTTCATAGACTAGAGAGTCTAGTATTTAGTAATACGGGTACGGGTCGTACCCCTTTTAAGGGGGGTAGAGCCCTTTTGCTTTTGCATTGCTTCGGGGTAGCATTGCATAGTGTGTAGGTATTGTAATAGGTTTGTATGGCACATGTAGTGCAAGTGAATTTGGTATGTGTATGTATGTATATGTAGTATAATGTGTATGTACGATGTGTGATGTATGTGTAATGTGTATGTGAATTGCAGTAATGTATTGTGTATTGTGTGATGCATGAAACGGGAAATGATGGACTGTGTATGTGAATTGTGTATGGCACTTGGATTGTTATGCTTGTAATGTGGAAGGAAGTAAAACACCTCATAGGTGTAGTAAGACACATTAGGGCAATTGGTTTGCCTAATGAGTAGAACTAATAAACTATTAAACTTGAGCAACTTTGAGGGCAAAGTTTCTTAAGGGGGGTAGATTGAAATACCCCGTAATTAAAAATAGTGATTAATTAGGCTAATAAGTAATTAGAAGCTTAATTAAGTGTAAATAATCATGAGGGAACAAATCCCGAAGAAACGGATCCTTAAAACGGATTAAAACGCTAACGAACCTTAAAGCACGTTTTTCGAGGTTACCGGGAAAATGTGACTTTAAGCGGGTCAAATAGACTCGTAACAATTTGGTCAACTAAAAATAATCTTAATAAATATTAGTGAAGCTTTAGAACCAATAAAATCAATAAAACGAGGAATTAGAAAAACTGTCAAAAAAGGGAAGTTGTGGGGGTAGAAACTAAATAACTAACCCCTTATTTACAAAACAACAAAATAATAAAGTAAAACACTCACGTACTTTATTCTACCTCACACTCTCACACTCTCTCTCCTACTCTCATTTCTTCACTCACGTAACAGCACCCTATCTCCTCACTCTCTCTATTTTCTCCTTCCCCAGCCGATAGCCATGGAAGCTTGAGCAAACCCACAAAAACTCCATCTTCTCTCATCTTGTTAAGTGCTTAAAACTTCTCCAAAATTGTAAAAATTACACCATTGTCATCCTCTCATCAAGAACAACATTTCCCTCTTTCCAAAATTCGGAAACAAGAACTTTCATCTCCATGGGTATTCTTGTTTTGGAGCTTCAAGACCACCATTAGAAGGCCCTCCTTCTCCTCTTTGGTTTAAGGTAAAAAAAGAAACTAAAACCACTTCCTTTTCTTGCTCTCATTTGCAAAATAAAGATTTCAAGTGTTGAACTCCTTGCTCTTTTGTACCCAGCCGATTTTGGCTTCCTTGAAGGAGTAGAAACATTGTTCCTAAGCTCCTCTAAGCTCATCTACTCCCTTGGAAGGTAATATACTCCTAAACCCTAAAACTTGCATTAAAAGCTTAAATAATGATTAGGGTAATTTCTAGTATTGAAGCATGTATATGAATGGGTGTAGTGTTAGTGAATTGTGTTGCTAAAACCGGTGGAGAGAGGAAAGGAAGAAGAAGGAAGAAGCAAGAAGGAGAAAAAAAAAACTAGAAGGAAAACAAGGTAATTAAGCTCACCTTTGTGTAGTCTTATGTATATGTATTTAACAGATTTTTAGAAGTTAAATGGGTACTGTAAAATGGTAATGTAGTGGTAGTGCAATGTGTAAGAGAATACAAGTGTTTTAAGCCTTTAAAAGACATGTAAAACTCATTGAAACCTAGTTGGGATTGAGTTGCTAAGTGCAGGAATTTAAAGAGTATTAGTGCTTGGTATTGTGTATGAGAGCTATGTATATTGGTGTTATTGAAAACAGGTGAATTGGTTAGTAAGTGTGGATAAACAATGTGGTGAGAGTGTAAAAATATAGGGGAGGTTATGTCAAAATTTACCTAAGAATAGAACACTTAATGAACTAGAAACTAGGTGAGAGTATAGGGTTGTAACAGATTTTAATTGAGTTAGTCTAGGGGGTAAGTTAGGAGAAGTGTATAATGCATTAAAAACTCTAGAAATGACAATAGAAGAGGGAGTATAGATGGAGAGAGTTAGAGTAGAAATCTGTAGCAAAATGCAACTAGAGAAGGAACTATGTGAGTGTTGAATGGAATTGGGAAGAACAAGAGTGTAAGCTAGTATAGGATTGTGTAATGATTAAGGAATGAAAAAACATGATTTAGAGTGTGCATTAGTGATAAAACATGTGGGAATAAGTGTAGGAACAATGGGGAAGTAATGGGTGAAAGATAGAACTGAAAACAGAAATAAAAATGCAAATACTGGGCGGGGCGGACCGACCTTGGGACCGACTTGCAAGGTGGTCGAGCCCAGATTTACAAGGGCGGAAAGCTTCTGGAATGGACCGACCTTGGGGACCGAACTTGCAAGGTCGGTCGGCCAGAAAATTCCCGTCTTAAAACCTTCTGGAATGGACCGACCTTGGAGACCGAACTTGCAAGGTCGGTCGGCCTAAAATTCGCCTGTAACGAAACTTACTGGAATGGACCGACCTTGGGACCGGACATGCAAGGTCGGTCGACTCCAGAATTTCGAAACCCAAAACTCACTGGAATGGACCGACCTTGGGACCGGACTTGGCAAGGTCGGTCGGCCCTGTAATTTTCCAGTGTAATTCCTTACTGACTTCGACCGACCTTGGGACTGAACTTGTAAGGTCGGTCGGGTCTTACAAAAAAAAAAATTAAATTAAATAAAATATATATATATAGATATATATATATATGTATACCACCATACATATGTACATATATGTAAGTATACCGATGTTAAGTAAGGAAACAAACTTAAAGAAAGTAAACCATGTGTAGATAAGAATTTCAAAGACGTAGTAAATATGAATTAGTAAACGTAAGAGTAATCAAATTAAGTGAATGATAGTTAGAGTAATCATCGATTGCATGTGTATCATAGGATTGATTTGTGAGCACGGAGGAAAGTGGGGATACAAGTACAACGGTGAACGGTATGAATTCCTCATGCCCCGTATGCTATCTTGGTTACTCTGATTTGTGGTTGTGTAGTGTGCTAATGATCACCAAATAGATAAATGCACGAATCGGAGTTATCATGATTACTTGTGAATGATGTAGTGTGTATGTTGGGTCGAATTTCTCTAATTCTTAGTTTGTATTATTCCTTAAATTGTGGATGAATTATGAATGTGTGTATGTATGTTGTATTGTACTGTGACCGATTGTGATTGCTATTGGACTTCTAACTTATTCCTAACAAGCTAACCAATCTAACTGAAATTGGTAAAATTGGAATGAGTAGAAGTCCGATATAGTTTCGGCCACGCATGAGGATGCGGAGTCACGAGAGGTTGGCTCCAATTCCTGACTCTTAAGCTGGTCCGCGGCCCAAATCCCTTAAGTGGGTAGCATCCCGGATTGGTGAGTCAAGTACATCCCGGTGGTGGGACGGTGTAGTCCCTGGACCGGAGGTCATACTGACTTAACTTGAGTACGAGTAAGTAAGTAAGAATGAGTAAGTAAAGTGAATGCAAGTAAGTAAGTGTAAGTAAGAGTAAGTAATGTGCAATGAGTAAAAGAGTAAATAGCATTCCGATTAACCCGGATGCGTAAATTGGCTAACACGGTGAAGGTAAGTAAGTGTGTGTGCTATTGTATTGCTATCTTGCATTGTATGAAGTATTGTATATGCATGTATGTTGTATGTAAAGCATGTATGCATGAAATTAATGAACCGCATGTTTAGTGGACGTCAATTAGTCGGCGTGCCCTAGCTAGCACGCGGTATATGCGGAGTTCATGCGCAGCTTTTGCTGAGCCCCTTGGGGCGATGTTTTTACTACACGCAGGTATAAGAGAAGGATGAAGGCTATGAAATGATGAAGCTTGTTTCCTTTGACTTCTTTTGATTGTAAATGATGAATTATGAATGGTGTACTAAGTAGTACACGGCTTTAGCTTTTTGATAGGCGGTGTACCATGGGGTACACCTTTTTGGATATAGAAAGGATGGTGAATTGGTATAGATGAGTAGCCGGTAGAAACTCATTATTTTGGTAGATGGAGAAAGGGAATGTAATTGAATATACACTAAATACTCGGTGATCCAGGAATGTAAAAAGGTTATCTTTTGTATTCAGTAAGCAAAGTTTTAGTAGCTCGGTATACTTTGATCATCAGACCGTTACTGTAAGTAAGGTAAGCCTAGCTAGCCGTATGGGCGGTTAGCGGCGTTGTACCACCCGCCGTAGTAAGTAGTAGTATTCCGCTGCGAAGATGATAGGATTAACAGGACGATAGACGGTAAGAATAGGATTAACGGTAGGGGTGTTACAATTTTCATTCTATAATTTGGTAATTTTGTAACCCTGAACAGCGAACAAGAGCATACATGCTCACGCTCATTCTCTAATTACGCAACCCTGAGTGTCGAACAAGAACATACATGGTCACACCTTTCTTCATTGTGTAATTTTGTAACCCCAACTGTCGAACAAGGAAACGGTGATGTTAGAAAAGAGCATAGCCTAACATGATATATGTGAGAAGTAATCATTTTTTCATATTCAAGAAATTTTCTTTTTTGAAGTACAATCCTTAATACAACCTATGGGGGACGGGGGCATTGAACCTGAGACCTATTATCAAAGATGGAGGATAGCTCACCAGCACGACTATCTCACTTTGGACTTCAGATTCAGGAATATATTCAACAAACAACCGAGAAAATAGGTCTATTTATTTTTTAAAAAAAAAGAAAAAACACATTGTGCTATTTTTATCTATTCTCAAGCTCAACTGTCTAAACAAAATTGAAAGTCGACGAATGTAGTCTATTTGCCCCAGCCATCTATTACGATACCGTTGCTCTCTTATCTCAATTATCACCTGCGCATGTGTCCCCTTGTCCACTCAGTTAACATTCATTCGTCAATCGAGACAGTCTCTAGTAGTGATTTGAAGTTCCATTTATACTGTTCTAGAGGTGAAGAAATCGTATAGATATTGTAAAAAACTGTGTGGGGAGTAGTTTTTTCCTATGCTGCTAAACATTTCATTAGAAAGCAGACGGAGACTGCAATTGAATAATCGCCTTCTCCTCAGCCCACAGGTAAGAGGATAGTTCACCCATTGCTGTGAGAACACCGAGCAAAAGTATACATGAAAAAATCTTGACAATTGAGACCAGAGAAGAGAAAGGAAAGGAAAGAGGGAGGAGGGGTTATGTTAGGATATATACATAGTTGTGACACATTAGTTAATATTGTTACATAGTTAGATATATATCCCTGTTGCATAGTTAGTTTCTTTTAGTAGTCAACAGCGAGTTTAGTACATGTTACCTATATAACTCTCTGTATTAGAGTTAGTCCTCAAATTCTGATAATTTCAATAAAGAAAGAAGTATTTCCTTTCACTTTCCCTAATCTCTCTCGTTCAAGGTTCTCAACCTCTAACATGGTATCAGAGCTTTTGACTCCTAATGCATGCACTTTACGTTTTTTCCTTCCGACTGAAACAAATTCTTGAGTTCCAGCCATGGCTGATGTTGAAGATTCATCGAAGAAGGACCGAGAAGAAAGCTGGGGAAAGCGGGGGTACTGGTGAAGAAGACAAAACACGAGTTTCTGAATCATCGAACGCAAAGAATGACCCGCTGTTCCTACCAAATTTAGACCAACAACTTGGGTTGTTACTCACTGGGACAAAGTTCGATGGGAATACTGGTTTTGCAGCTTGGAAGAGGAGTATGATGGTAGCTCTCAGCGCAAGAAACAAAGTGGGTTTCGTTGACGGGTCGGCAAGAAAGGAAAAGTTCAAGGCGAAGCGTCAATTAGAGTGGAAGCGCTGTGACAACATGGTCATTTCTTGGCTTCTGACAGCCCTAGAACAAGAAATAGCGGAGAGTGTGGCATTTAATACCTCGGCAGAAATTATCTGGGAAGAATTAGAGTCCAAATTTGAAGAAACAACATCGGGCACCTTTATGCCCTCGAACAAGAATTAGCGACCGTGAAGCAAGGTGAAGATACATTCCGGAATTACTATACAAAGGTGAAGAAGATCTGGGACAAGACCGATTCCACCAACACCTTACCTAGCTGCACCTGCACCGGGGATGACAAATTCAAGAAATATATTCGCCAACAACGAGCAATATAGTTTCGGATGTCTGTAAACCCAAAATTCATGCAAGTAAGGGCGAACATACTCATGATGACACAGTTTCCCTCCGTTCATCAAATTTACTCACTACTAATCCAAGAGGAACGACAGAAAGGGATTCGACCGGAGGATAACACAGTCCTTTGCCACCGACTTCCGCACCAGAAATCCTGTGAATAACAAGTACCAGAACAGGAACCCACGACAAACGACTCAGACATGCAACCACTATCATAAAATGGGACACACTGAAGAAAGATGTTTTGAGAAGGTTGGATACCCTCCCAACTAGTGATTTTCAAAGGGAAAGAAGTCACCAAGCATAGCCGCGACATTGGAAGCTAGAGAAGGAGGCCCGGAAGAATCCAAGATAGGCAATGGGACAGAAACGACATCGACAACAAGGATGTATAGCGTGGAGGAAATCAATTAAATCTTGGAGTATGTAGCAAAGAAAAGGGGAGAAGGAGCAGAAAAACAAACCAAAAGCAACACAAGCTATGGTTTCATCGATAACTCGTTTCTGAACCCTACATCATATTGTGCTTTGTGTGAAAGCTTATCTGGGAATAACTGGTTTTCGTGTTCTGTCTCCGATAACATTTCTGCGAATCATGCTTCTGTGACCTCAAACTGTTTTTGTGTGAATCATGCTTCTGATAAGTGGGTGTAGTGTTCTATCGTTGATGATAACATTGCCTCATATTGTTCTCTTGCGGATTATGTGTTCAACTGTGAACCTAAACCCTGTCATAGAAAGATGGATAAAATGAACAATTCTGTTGCTTTCTGTTCTAATGCTTAGAGTTCAGGTCACAGAACTAGCACTACAGGAAAAAAGGATTTTAGCGATCAACAATATTGGTCGTTAATAATTATATTTTTTGTCATTAATGATGATAACGACAAAAAAAACAGTTCGTCACCAGTGGTCACTAAAGGTCCGTCGCTAATAGTTTTGCGACCAACCAAATATTGATGGTCGCTAGAACATTAACGACTAACTATATATGTTGTCTCTAATGCAATAGTGACCAACCAAGTACCTTGGTCGCCAATACATTAGCAACTAATGTGAAGTTGATCGCTAACGCTTTAGCGACTACAATATTTTTGGCAGCTAGTGTTTTAGTGACTAACAATTTAATTGGTCGTTAACATCATTGCGACCATTATTTGTGTCTATAAGGTAGAGAGAAAATGACTACCTAAATTCAATGGTGACCAACAATTTTGGTCGCTAATGTTATTAAAGACCAAAATTTCACGGAATCTTAGCGACCAGATTTGCATGCAATATGTCTTTTTTTTACCATTCATATATTGTCGCCCTCCGTATCATTCTACTTAGTTCAAATGTTGAAACAATGTAAGTACACAATCATAAGATTCATCATATAAAAATGTTTAGACATCTTCATACGACTACAATATAATAAAAATAGTAAATACCTAATATCAAAGGTTTTACAATAACGCTTTACAAAGCAACTAAGAAAAATAAATGAAACGCCATGTCATAAGGTGTCATATAATGTGACAAACTTCATAATTTGCAATTACATGTCATTGTAGTAAAAAATCCCCAATAACTAACTCGCTAATCTTTTCGTCTAATTCTTCACAATCATACTCCATCATTCATATAATAACTGCATCTACAATCACAAGAAGAACGAGATAATTTGTAATACAAGGATTGATAATGCATAATCTTTAGTGTCTAATGAGACTATGGAAGTGGTAATTCCTTACAATCTTTAGTACTTCACCTTTTGAAGAGTAAAAATCGTTACAAAACTTAATCATAATCTAGAATTTATGATTTGAATAACTTTAAAAGTTAGAAAAATGGCAAGTTTATAACATAGGGGAACACTACATTCACGCAATACAAAAACATCTACCAATGTGACCTTAAAAACTATACATAAGACTATCTACAGTTGCTCTCACACTAACCAAGACAGCTGTGTAAAAAATTATCCAGAAACAACCATTGTATCTATCCATAAACTACTCACACATTTGTTCAAATACTGACCTGTAACAGCATTAAGGTAATCACCAATAGACCAGAGAACAAAGCACAAACAAAATTAGAGGACAAAGCAGACCATATATGTCTTGTAATCTCTGAAACTGCAGCTGGAAACAACATCAAATATTGAGAGCTAACTAGGCAATTGGTGCAGATCAAGTACTGATTTAGACTATTTAAATCATCACCCACCACTTGCTGAAAATTGAAAAAAAAACATACCTTATATTGATTTCCAAAGAACAGAATAACTATGAAATGTAAATAGCAACTGCACTAACCACAAAGTTTCTGTAACACATCAATAAGTCAAAAAATTAACATCTTAAAGGAAGATCTCACACAAATGCAAGTATAAGATTTATTTCTAAACCACTTCACAAAAACAAACTCATGAACGAAATAATATTTCTATTTTTTTTTTCTTTCACTTGTCTTTTGTACAGGTCAGGGGAATATCATATACGATGATGATCCTTCTGATTGTCTCGTATCCAAATTCAAAGAAAAATTATGCATTAAAAACCAAAGTTTATTAAACTAAGAAAGCATAAGGGAAAAGTTGCATAATTTCAAGCATCTAGCTTTCTTTATACTGAATGATATTCTTGGGAGAAGGCGGGAGTAGATTAACTGATATAGAAGGATCTACAACTACAACATCTGTAACAGGTGGAGGTGGACTGGAAGTGGTAGATGGAGGATATGTCACACATATATTAAAAAACTATAAAGACGTATAGTGTTCAATCTACTAAGGATAACATGAAAAAACCAAATCGGAGTTAATATAAAGCGCAACTCAATGAAAGCACCTGCTAAATGCAGTATGCCCACCTCGACTAACACTAGCAGCACCAGCACCTACAAAATTTGAAGAACCCAAGAAGCTAGACAAACATCAGCCGTGAAACCACCTCTCAACCCAGCAGCACAATTAAATCCTATAATACCGACAAGAAAACAGAATCACTTCACCACAGCGGTGAGGAACTTCAAATCAGAAAAGAGCCATAAATATATTAGATGATAAGGGAAGACGGAATTGATCATTTAAAGCCCACCAAAAACAGTACCAAATGAGGTTTACCGATCATTAGAGGAATTTGAAACCCAGACATAGTTCAAAGGGAACAGACAGAATTAGCAAAATGATCTATCTTTCAAGAGATGACAAATGATCACCACGAAGCTTGGACGCCTAACAGTTTGACCAACAAAAAGAGGAACGGTAATATCCCAGCAAATATAGATAACAAGTGAGTCTGATGTACGCCAGATATGGAGTATTCTACATGGTTAAGCGCATCAATCACGCAATGAAGTTAAAATCAACTAAAAAAAGTTACATCATTGGAATATTAAGCCTAAAAAGCATAATAATTTCATATTACAGATGCAAATCATATTACACTAACAATCATTTATAAGTTGGTGTCTGTAGGATCGGATGGCTAACTCAAACCAACCAAAGGTGTGAGTCTAAGAGTTGGTTTGACTCAATCAGTCTTTGGGAGTGAGAGACACTCTGGGCTGTAGAGGCACTCAATCGAATTGATTAAACTAAGGGTGCGGAAGACTTTGAAGTATTTGAAACGAAAAGATGCTAGAAGGATAGAAGGACTCTGTGGAACTCAGCAGGATACATAAATAAGCTATTTCATTTCCTGGTCAAATAAAACAATTTACAAATGCCCACTAAGTAGAAGGGATCTACTTAGCGGTTTTTCACTCACTTACCCAATACACTTTCTGATCAGATCAATGGTAAGCGTAGCAAAACTAGGATCTTCCTAGGAAGAGTCTATCTAGATGCACTAGCTAGCTTGGTACGTATTCTCTCTCTGGCTTACAAAGCAGTTCTTTCTCTCTCTCTGAACTTTGAAATAAATCTCAATAAAAGCACACTTAAAACTAGCTATTACACAAACTATTTATACTAGCATTGCAACCGGCAGGTCGAGGGAGTTAGTTCCGCAAATACCGGAACTAACTTGGTGGGCAACATCCAACGTCTTTAAGTGGTCTTCTTACTTGGGCCGCGAACTTCGGGTGCGATGGGAGGACTTTATGACCGTTAAGGCGTTGAAGCATTCCCGAGTTAACTCCTTATTATTCGCAACAGCACGAGAGAGTCTGTGAAGTCTCCTTAGTTGCATGGACTCCAATGAAGTGGCTCGCTCTTTGTGTCTGGCTAAGGATGATTGACTTTGTCGAGGTGATTGGCTATCTCTGCAACACTCTGATGTCCCAACAGTTTCCCCCTTGTTGCTGATGATAGCAAACCTCCGTGAATCCCGATGGAGTCAATCCTGAAATGAAAAACAGAAACACAAAGAACTAGGGGAACCGACCCTGTCAAAGTTCCCCCGTAATAACAACAGTAGTAATTGAGTTCAAGGACTCCATTTAGGTTCCCCTTTAATCGTAGAGGGACTCCAGGCAAGCAAATAATGAATAGGCAGTGTAACAGACATGATACGGTATAGTATATAAAGCAGTTATAGTACTAGACCACACGGTCCAGCAGCAAAATTCCAAAAGCAGTTTAAAGCAACAACAAAGTCGCCCGTACACCAGACGGGATTCACCGCTTCCCCCTTTTGCTTTCATCAGAGGGAAGCCCATAGTCACGAAAGAGTTAGTCCCAAAATTCACACACAAACCAGCAAAAAGTGTTTAGAACTTAAAAACAGCCTAAGTCCTAACACTACACACACACACGTCATGGCTAAGGGGTTGGGGTCAGGGAGGCTTGGATATCTAGGAGTTGTTCTTGCAAGGCCGTCACAGTCGTCTCGATCCCAGCGAGTCTGTCCATCATCCGCGATTGGCCTTGAATCAGCTCTGCTGCCTGTGCGAGTAGTCGCTCCACTTTCTTCAGGAGGGGTAGGAGAGTATCTTGAGGGACTGCCTCGTGAGAAGTGGAAGTGCCCGCCGTTGTTGGAGTGGATGGAGGGGGCAGCAGCTTGGATTTGTCGATAGACGTCAGCCAATTCAAATAGCGGAGGTTGATGGTGTCTACCTCGTTGATGGACTCTGGCGTGGATGTCGCCAGGGGTACCTGAAAGAATTTGAGAATTTGAGGCAGCCAGAATACATACCCCAGGGAGTGTTTGGGGTGTCGACAGACTGGGCTAAGTGATGGAGAATGATGTGGGCCAGATTGACGGAATGACGGTTGATTATGCAGTACATTATAGTGAGGTCCAAGCAGTTGACCATGAGATTACCTTCTTTTCGGGGGACAATGTTTTTTTATGACAAGGATGTGCAGGAGTTGGTGGAGGATCAAAAGATCGCCTTGGGGTATTGGGAGCCCACTTTTTTCTTTGAGGAAAAAAAGTGGTAGATCTTATTTTATGGGCCCCGGGATTTCTGGAAGTACTTCTTTTTCATAAAAAGACAGACCGGTATGAGGGACTCCAAGAACTTGAGACAGCTTTTCAAGATTGAGAAAAATTGAAGTGGAATTGACAAAAGATTGAGCTGCACCATTGCGGATAACTAGATTTTGATAAAAATCGACAGACTCTTGGGGGTACCACTCTGGTATCTCACAGAAAAGGTGTTTCCACCCTTGAACCTCCAGCATTGTCACTAACTCCCCTAGGTTGGAAGATAGAGCCCATGAGAAATCGAGGAACTTACCCCTGACAATGTTGCGTTCTGAAGCAGGGTCACCGAGCATGTAACGCTGGGTGAAGGGGTCTATCTTTGCACATCTTCGTTGCGGCTTGGGAGGTTTCTGGACCCTAGTGGAAGTGGCGCCAGTAGATGTATCGTGAATGACGGTGGGCAATTCTTGTACTGGTGAAGATTCACCGGAACCAGAGGAGACTGGTTGGGCCTTGACAGAAGAACGGAGAACCCTCTTGGATGTGGGTCGAGTGGAGGTTTGAGCATTGCGTTTTCGCGGCTTGGGTTTTGGAGATTTTGGAGGGGTTAGGGTTGCGGATTTCTCGGGATGCTTGTGGGGTGGTTTTGGAGATTTTTTGGGTGGAGCTTACGGCTGATCAGTGTGTAGGGTTTCGGTAGTAGGGTTTGGTTGTTGATGTGTGGAGATGGTGGCAGTGTTTGAAGTGGTGTGGCACCTTCGACATCTGTATCAAGAATGTCGGTCTTGGCGGTGGAAGGTGGCGTTTGATGGAGTGATGTATCGCGGGTGGTGGTGGTGTGTGGCGGAGTGTGTGGAGATGAGGTAGTAGTGGTTTGGTGGGGAGTGTGGTGGTGGTGGTGGTGGTGGTGGTGGTGGTGGTGGTGGGTGGTGGTGGGTGGTGGTGTGGTGGTGGTGTGGGGGGGTGGGTGGTGTGGGGTACGGCTGGTGTGGTTGGTTAGAGATGGGTTTGGGTTGTCCATTGATTGAAGGTACGCCTGAAGGCGGAGGATCTTGGAAAATATCGGCCGGGATATTGATACCGTTGAGATTAATGCCTGCCATTAGAGATTGTAGTATGCTTGGGTGTAAAGGGGATGTAGGTGAGAGAGATGGAGTAGACGGATGATGGATATAAAGGCTGAAATGTCTGCGGAAGTTGTAGGGATTTCGTGTGTCAGGCGAGAAAAATAAGGGAACGTTAGGGGCTAGCGAGATTAACGGCGTGGATTTAGGCGGGGTTGGTTTGGATAGATGACGTGGGTGTATAGCGCCATAATAATAGAGACATTTTAAGCAATAAAACACAATTCACAGATTCAAGTGCAAACCAAGACAGACTCGATGAGAGAAGAGAGAGTACCTGCTGAAGATTGCGGTGGGGGCAAGGAGATGCAACCGTCTAGGTAGACGGAGTCAACCCGATTTCTAATCGCAATGCTTCAAACCGTGCTGTAGACAAGGGTTTAGTAAAGATATCTGCAAGTTGATCTTCTGTGGGCACAAAGTCAAGTTGGATGAGCTTTTTCTCGACACAGTCTTTCAAGAAGTGAAAACGAATTTCAATGTGTTTGGTTCTTGAGTGTTGGACTGGGTTTTCTGATATTTTGATTGTGCTTTTGTTGTCACAAAAGATTGGGATTTGTTCTTGGGTGATATGATAGTCTTGCAGTTGTTGTTTCATCCAAAGAAGTTGGGAGCAATAGGCTGCAGCAGAGACATACTCTGCCTCCGCTGTAGAGAGTGCTACGGAGTTTTGTTTTTTGAAGGACCATGAAACAAGGTAAAGACCCAAAAACTGCGTATTACCTGAAGTACTCTTTGAATCTTTGAGGGAACCAGCCCAATCAGAGTCACTATATCCAGATAAAGTGAAAGTAGGAGATCGTGGATACCATAGATAGAGTGTACTTGTACCTTTAAGATATCGAAAGATACGTTTGACTGCTTTGAGGTGAGACTGCTTTGGTGCTGCTTGGAAGCGAGCACAGAGACAGACTGCGTGAAGAATGTCAGGGCGACTGGCAGTCAGGTACAAGAGGAACCCTATCATTCCCCTATATTCTATGGCATTGACACCGACTCCGTCATCATCGAGATGAAGTTTGGCAGATGTACAACTTGGTGTGGACATACTCTTGACATTTTGAGATTGTACTTGTCAAGGAGTTCCTTGATGTACTTTTGTTGATGGATCTTAATCCCTTCCTTTTCCTGTTGAATTTGTAATCCTAAGAAGAACTTGAGCTCACCTAACTTATTCATGAAAAACTCTTGCTTCATGAGGTTAGCAAAATGGTCACAGAGGGTGTTACTTGTAGTGCCATAAATGATATCATCAACATAAATTTGTACTAGGAGTAAGTCATGCGATGAGTGAAGAATGAATAGTGTTTTATCTACGTTACCTCGAGAGAAACCATTTGCAACAGATGTGTAGACAGTCTTTCATACCAGGCGCGAGGAGCCTGTTTTAGTCCGTAAAGGGCCTTACACAGTTTGTGGACGTAGTCGGGATGGACGGAGTCTGTGAACCCTGGGGGTTGCTCGACGTAGACTTCTCTATCAATATAGCCATGGAGGAAGGCTGCCTTGACATCCATTTGATATAATGTGAAACCTTTGAATGCAGCAAACACAATTAACATGCGAATTGCTTTAAGACGAGCTATAGGTGCGAAGGTTTCATCATAGTCGATCCCTTCTTCTTGATTGTAGCCCTGAACGACCAATCTTGCCTTATTCCTGAAAACTTGTCCTGCATCATCAAGTTTATTATGAAAGACCCAGCGAGTACCAATGGTTTGTTGATGTGTGGGTCGAGGAACTAACTCCCAGACAGCATGTCGTTGGAGAGAATTTAGTTCCTCCTGCATTGCAGTGACCCAATCGCTATCAAGGAGTGATTCTTTGACATTTCTTGGTTCAGTGCTGGAGAGAAAAGCACCAAAGGCACAAAGGTTTTGCATAGCTTGAAAACGTGTTTGAACACCTGAGTTTGGGTCAGATATAATGTTGTCAGGAGGATGAGCTGATTTTTGTTGGAATTGTCGACGTGAAGCAGGAGGGGGGTGCCTTTGTCAGAGGAGTCAAAGTTCAGATTTTGTGGTAAGGGTGTCTCAGGGTTATTGTCAGAGTCAGTAGAGTCTGATGTATTGCTTTTGTTTTCCGGAGAGTCATTTGATGTGATGGATTGGGAATCGTGGAGTCTTCCTATGGGTACAGTGATGAAGTGTGGATCAGTGAGGAAATCGTCTGGAGCAAAGTCAAGTTGATCAGAAGATGAGCCAACATTGTGGGACTCATCGAACTTGACGTGGGGACTCTCTTCTAAACATTGAGTTCTCAGATTAATAACACGATAAGCTTTGCTTTAAGAAGAGTAACCAAGAAAAATACCTTCATTACTTTTAGGAGAGAACTTACCCAAGTTGTCCTTACCATTATTGTGGATAAAGCACTTACATCCAAAACGTCTGAGATGAATGAGACTTGGTTTACGTTGACGGAGTAGTGCGTAGGGAGTCTTGTGTAGGAATGGATGAATCAACTCACGATTTAACACATAGCATGCTGTGTTAACAGCTTCTGCCCAGTATGATGAAGTTAGTTGACTGTCAATGAGCATTGTGCGTGCCATTTCAACCAAGGTTCTATTCTTTCGTTCAACCACTCCGTTTTGTTCTGGAGTGCGTACGGAAGAGATTTGGTGATCAACTCCGTTGTCCCTGCAAAACTCATCAAACGACTTGTTGCAAAATTCAGTACCCTGGTCTGTTCTCAGGGTTTTCAATGTAAACGAAAATTTGTTGATAAGCATTTTATGAAGTTTGACAAACTTTGCAAAAGTTTCATCCTTAGTAGATAGAAAAATGACCCAAGTCCACCTAGAATAGTCTTCGACTATGACCAGAATATACCTCTTACCACTTCTGCTTTGTGTACGCATGGGGCCAATAAGATCCATGTGGAGCAATTCTAATGGAGAGCTAGTAGAGAGAGTCGAATTACTTTTGAAAGAGGACCGGGTATGTTTACCTTTTATACATGCTTCACAGATGAAGTCTGTGTCAAAGCTTGTGTCGGGTAAACCAATCACCAAGTCTTTACTTTTCAGTTTATTCAACAGCCTGTGATTTGCGTGACCAAGTCTGGAGTGCCACAACAATGAGTTTTTAGAATGCACGTTGAGACAGACTTGATCATCTGGATTAATGGAGTTTAAGCACATTTTGTAGAGATTTTCTTCTCTGCGTCCCACAGCTTTTAAGGAACTTGTACGCTCATCATAAACCTTACAATCCGAAGAGGAGAAAAGTACCAAATTGAATCTATCACAAATTTGAGAAATGCTTAATAAACTATGTTGAAGTCCAGTGACCAGATGGACTCCATCAATTTTAAATTTTGAGGGGTCACCTACAGAGCCAACTCCCACGATTTCACCCTGGTTGTTGTTTCAAAAGTAACCTTACCTCCTTGGTAGGATGAAAGCGAATTGAATTGATTTGGATCTCCAGTCATGTGACGGGAGCACCCACTGTCCAAGTACCAGCTGTCTCCATTCTCCTTCACCTACAAAATAACAGATCATTTGTTAGATTTGGGAACCCAGATGTACTTGGGTTCCCTTTTCGAGCCAGATCTTTTCAATTCTTCTCGTGCGTCAAGTATCAATTTAACACGTTTGATATTAAATGAAAGATCTTTATTCAATTTATCATATGCACTATCCCTATGTCCAAGACTCCCGCAGTAGCCACAAATTTTGGTTGGAGGAAGATTGACGTATTTCTGTTGTCCTTTCCACCAGGAGTCAAACTTCTCCTTTTCTTGATATCGTTTGGCTCTGTTGTCAGATTTGGACATTTTTTTGGGATATCGAACTTACCCTTGTGCCACTTGGGCTTTGATTGAGTGGATCGAACTCCAGATTGTAAATTCACAATCTATTGAGAGAGTTTTTCTACTTTAGAGCGAAGATCATCTCGATCTTGGCTGACTTCCTTGATCTTGGAGTTGGCCCACTCAGGTAGTTCGGAGGAGGTGACTTGTTTGATAAATGTGACTGGCTTGAGAGAGAGAGTGTGTGCTCCTTTTCTTTCAGTTTTTGAGTGAGGTTTTGATAGTGGTGTTCAGGGACATGTTTTTGGATTCAGAAGCATTTAGATCATTTTAAAGAGAGCAGCACTTATCAGTAAAGATGGTGAGGTCTATTTTGAGAGAGTCGATCAGGGTGAGAGACTCTTTCTGGTCGCCCTGGCTAGATTGATTTCATTCTATGGTATCATGGAGTTCCTTTTGAAGGGATCAGCATGACGCCTTGATTCTTGAAGATCTAGTCTAAGAGAGCAAAAGATGGTCTTGTGTTCCTCAGCTTCATCTCTTAGGGCATACATAAGACCTCTGAGATTTGAGTTCCTCAGATAACTCGGTTATTTTGCTGGTGAGACTTGCTTTGAGGGAGTTAGTTGGGAGACGATTTAGCAATAAGGTCATAAATCCCATAGAGGTAATACGGTAAAGGTCTGTTTCAAGGTGAGAACGGGTTACCTCATTGTCGGGAATCATGGATTCCGTCGTATCATGTGCCATGAGACACACCAGGCCGTTAGACTCTGTGTCATGATCGTCGGAGTCTGAATCACCCCAACCAACAGCTGCCATCAGCGACCTCCCTTGGGATTTTCCATACTGGTTCTTGAGTAAGGGGCAGTCCTTCTTGAAGTGACCAGGTTTATTGTAGTTGAAACAGGTGACAAAGTTGAAGACTTGTTTGGAGGTGTTGAGAACGACCGACTTTGTCGATTTGGTTGGTTGCGCATGACTTTTCGGAAGTTCTTTACTATGAAGACAAAGTCTTCCATAGTCTCAGCCTCACTTTCTTCAACAATAATATCCACCAGCTCAGCCTTAGCTTGTCTAATTTGAGTATCAGCGACATAGGCTCCTTCTTGAGTGCACTGAGTCGAATTAACCTGCAAGGCTTGGTCATTCAAAGTAGTAATCTTACTAGAGGAAGGAGAAGATGTATTACCACACTTCTTTCGAACATTCTTCTTATACGGATTGTAAATAGGAACCTAGGTCTTGACAGCTCCATTTGGATAAATCCTTGCATGCTTTGGTGGAGATTACCGTTTCTGCCCATTCTTCTCTGAGACTGTCCAGCAGGTTGTGCAAGACACTCTCTCTATCCGGTAAGATGTTAACTTCCTGCATATTAGTAGTTAGTAAATAAAAACGATCAAGCACTTCTTCCAGAAACTCACCGGGTTTTTGTAGAAAATTTTCATAGTCCATTCGAAGTTCTTGAGCTTTGCATTTCTTGAGTTCAGTAACTCCTTCGTGGGTAGCTTGAAGGAGTGTCCATATCTCATTAGTGGACTTACAGTGATTGACTCTCCTTTGTTCTGGGATGGACAAGCAAGTGTATATTGCACGTGATGCTTGTGATTCAGCTCGTACCTTTTGCGATCTGCAGCAGTCCATGTGGATCGATCTGGATTGACTGCAATATCTCCTCCAGTGACTATCTCCCAAAGCTCAGAGTTGACAGACTCTATGTGTTGCTCGATCTCATTTTCCAATGGTGTAGTTGGTGGAGGTGAGTCTGGGGTGCTCGAAGTGCATTTTGTTGTTTTGATTGGCGAAGAGGTCTGTCATTGCTTCGTTGATTGACCGTTAGCCTAAGAAAGGCTCTGATACCACGTGTAGGATCGGGTGGCTAACTCAAACCAACCAAAGGTGTGAGTCTAAGAGTTGGTTTGACTCAATCAGTCTTTGGGAGTGAGAGACACTCTATGATGTAGAGGCACTCAATCGAATTGATTAAACTAAGGGTGCGGAAGACTTTGAAGTATTTGAAATGAAAAGATGTTAGAAGGATAGAAGGACTCTGTGGAACTCAACAGGATACGCAAATAAGCTATTTCATTTCCTGGTCAAATAAAACAACTTACCAATGCCCACTAAGTAGAAGGGATCTACTTAGCGGTTTTTCACTCACTCACCCAATGCACTTTCTGATCAAATCAATGGTAAGCGTAGCAAAACTAGGATCTTCCTAGGCAGAGTCTATCTAGATGCACTAGCTAGCTTGGTACGTATTGTCTCTCTCTGGCTTACAAAGTAGTTCTTTCTCTCTCTCTGAACTCTGAAATATATCTCAATAAAAGCACACTTAAAACTAGCTATTACACAAACTATTTATTCTAGCATTGTAACCGGCAGGTCGAGGGAGTTAGTTCCGCAAATACCGGAACTAACTTGGTGGGCAACGTCAATGACTTTAAGTGGTCTTCTTACTTGGGCCGTGAACTTCAGGTGTGATGGGAGGACTTTATGAATGTTAAAATGTTGAAGCATTCCCGAGTTAACTCCTTATTATTCGCAACAGCACGGGAGAGTCTGTGAAGTCTCCTTAGTTGCATGGACTCCAATGAAGTTGCTCGCTCTTTGTGTCTGGCTAAGGATGATTGACTCTGTCGAGGTGATTGGCTATCTCTGCAACACTCTGATGTCCCAACAGTGTCTTATGTTCAATAATTCTAAAAGACCATACTAGTGTCCACATCAAAATCAAAGAGTTTCACCAAAATGAACAGAGACCATACCACCCCACACTGTACCACCAAAATATATGATAGGATTAAACTAAAAGAATAAACAATAACTATTTCTAATTATCTTAAACTGTATGATTCAGAATGTAAGATTCAGAAGCAAAAATGAAGCTTCAATACTGTAATATAACAGGTCATTAGTTGCAGCAGTAATAATGCTTAGTGTAGTTCACTTAAAATAGGGTAAAATCCGGCAAAATTCAAAGTTGGAGCACTTCTAAATAGCAACAACAGAGAATATGTACTGCACTCTTTTCCTTGACTCAAAGCAGCAATAAACAAAGTTTTGAAATGGCTAATCAAGCATGAGCTTGGCCAAAAAGGTCGTCATAGCAGGTCTTACTAAAGTAGTAAATATCTGTCCAAGAGTATGCATCTTATGGAGGTGATCAGTTTGCAATACATTGATTAATATCTACAATTGTAGCAGCAACAATCGTTCAAAATAGTAGTTAATCTGGATAGGAACTAGTAGGCAAAATTAAAGCTTAGTAGTAGCAACTGATATGTATTACAATATGATGTACTTATAACAGAAGTAGAATTCTAACTTTAAAGGAAATACAGTGAAACAAAGCAAGGCAATTAAAATCCTTAAATCAATCTACATATTTTTTGGATCCATATTGCTCAAGTAATACAGGTCGCATACTTACGCAAACATGAAAAGAAAAACCACACAGTGCAATACTTTCTACTGATTTCCAATGCTAGATTGAGATGCATTTCATTCACAATAAGTCATCGTTAGAGAGCATTCCAATAACAGCAACACTGTGGATGAGTAGGATGAGGGTTTTGAGGCGTCTGCTCTGCAATATAGGGAGGCAAAGAAGATTGACAAGCACATGTATCATGATATGTACATGAAGGTGAAAGGTAACGTGTTCAAGAACAAGAGGGTGCTTATGGAGAGTATTACAAGTTCATGTCTAAGAAAGCAAGAGAAAAGACCATTGCTTATCAGTTTGAGGCCAGGTGTGCAAAGAACAAGGCTAGCGGGGAAGGAAATTGGCAAGGAGAGCATAGCGTTTAGCTCAGGGTCCTGGGGAGAAGACACCTGCACAGCAAGCACAACCTACTACTCAGTCTGCACTGGCCTCTAAGAAATCAAAAAAAATAACAACAACAGTGCACAATAATTTCTACTTATTTCTATTGATTTCCAGTGCAACATTGAGACAAGAAGTTGACACCCAGAAGAAATAAAAGCCAGAAGAGGAAACAACGAGGAAGTATAGGAAAAGAGTTGACGAATGTTACCTTACTTTTGTAGAGGAAGAACAAAATTGAAAAGTGAAGATGTGCGTTCAGATTGTTGGTACTAGGCCACACCTGGTTTCTTCTGATTCAACCTGACACGGGTGATGGTGAGCGACTGCGAGATGTTCCCTTACTCTTGCTTCTAGTTCGACTCAGTAGTAATGAAGATGGTGAACGAAGAGGAGGTTGATTAGGGTAGAGAATCGGTGGCGAAGAGAAATGGTGGTGGGATGAGAAAGAATTGCGTTGAGATCTAGGCCGGGAATAGTGCATTTTGAAAATTTTCAATTTTTCTGTCGTGGCATCAGTGCGCCATATCGAAAAAAATACCATTTTATTACGACCAAAAACTTAACTTTTAACGAGGGAAAAGAATTATAGTCACTAAAATGGTGGTTATAGCGATAAAAATATTGGGTTATCATAAATAATTATTTATTTATGACCATGTTATATATTTGGTCGTATATTTGGTCGCAAATGACCCATTTTCTTGTAGTGTAGATCTGATTGGATAATAGACTCAGGAGCACCTGTGCATATGTGTTGTGATCTCGAAAAATTTATAGAATACATACATGAATCATAATCATGTTGTAAGTATGCCTGATGTGCATCCACAAAAGGTGGATAAAATTGGAACTGTAAAATTGAACAATCTGATAACTCTGTGCAATGTGTTGTATGTGCCCAGTTTCAACTTCAATCTCATCTCAATGGCTAGACTAGTAGAGGATTTGTCTGGAAAATTTTATTATGGTAAAGACTATTGTGATTTTCACGATTCTAAAAACATGCTTGATCATCAAATAGGAAGACAAACCTCGGGAATTTACTTACTAGACAATTGTTTAGAATATGGAGGAGAAAACAAAGTTGCTCTTAGTGGTCTGGTTGATAGAATTGTAACAGCTTTTGACTGTACAGATGTGCTAAGCCTTTGGCACCATAGGTTAGGACACATGCCCAACAATAAATACAAAGTTTGAATCTGATTGATAAACATCTCTGTCAAAGGCAATTTTTCTGTGAATCCTACTGTAGAGGAAAAAGTCATAGAATGCCATTTCCTAGGAAGAGTATCACTGTCACAGAAACTATTGACTTAATTCACATAGATGTATGGGGTCCCTACAAGGTACAAACCCAAGATGGATATTCCTATTTCCTGACTTTTGTTTATGACATGTCTCAGGTTACTTAGGTTCAGTTGATAAGTTGTAAATCTGATGCTTTCAAATACATTACTGAATTCATAACTTTGATTGAAGTTCAATTTGGAAAAACCATTAAATGCATAAAGACAGATAATGCTCAAGAATTAGGTAGCTCTAAAAGATCATCAAATTTCCTTAAAACAAAAGGAATAAAGCATCATCTAACTTGTGCCCACACTCCACACCAAAATGGGGTTGTGGAAAGGAAACACCATCACATACTAGAGACATCCAGAAGTTTAATGTTTCATGCATATTTGCCAATAAAGTTCTAGGGTGAGAGTATACTAACAACAGCCTATCTTATCAACAGGATGCCCCTAGACAGCATCTCAGAAAAATCACCTTATGAAATTCTATACAACATAAGACCAAACTTTGATGATCTAAAATGTTTTGGTTGTCTGATTTTTGCTCAGAACAATCAAAAATGGCATGACAAGTTTGCCTTAAAGTCTTTTAAAGGTTTCTTTTTTGGTTGTGCCCCTGATAAAAAGGGCTACAAAGTTTTTGATTTAGATAATAATAAGATTCAGGTAAACAGAAATATGAAATTTTATGAAAACATCTTCTCATTTAGGAAGGGAAATGATAAAAGAAACTGAGGAAATATCTAAGGATACTCCAATTTTCCCTGTACAACCCTATACTTGCCTTTTTATTGACACTGATTATGAGCAGGCATAGGGAGGCCTTTTTATTGACACTAATTATGAGCAGGCAGGGAGAGAATTGCATCTAAATGATGCAGGTATAACAGAAAATTCTCAACTAGAAGCCACAAAGGAGGGAACTAGAGCACAACAGACAAGCACTTAGAAGACTATATGGTGGGCAGTGCTAGAAGAAACCAAGAAACGGCCAATCCAGCTAATTACTTAGATCCCTTCTCTGTTATAATGCATGACAGATTAAGTAACGCTAACAGAAACAACTTTATTCTGCTGGAACATGCAGATGAGCTCTTAATGGTAGAAATGAACAAGATGCTTATTTGTGCTCTTTGATGAAACCAAACAGAAAGATAGTCTATCCCAACACACAAAAGCACCACTACATGTTGTTCTAGTTCTGAAATCACTAAACTCTCTTCTAATGAAATAAAAAGTAAATAGAACCAGTAGATTATCATGAAGCCATTAGGGATGAAAAATTGATTAAGGCTAAGATAGAAGAGTGATGCACTGGAAAGAAACAGAACATGGGAGGTGGTGGATCTACCTAAAGGAAAGAATGTAATTGGGTGTAAATGGGTATACAAACTGAAGTATAGGGCAGATGGAACATTAGAAATACACAAAGCTAGGCTTGTGGTGAAGGGCCATACATAAAAGTATGGAATAGATTACCAAGAAACGTTTTCTCCAGTGGTAAAGTCTACCACCATTCGTGCCTTAGTCTCAGTATCATGCAAAAGAAACTAGAATATTCACTAGTTAGATATAAACAACGCTTTTCTGTATGGGTAAATTAGAGAAGAAGTTTATATGGAACTACCATTAGGGTATAAAAATGAGGGACATAACAAGGTTTGTAAACTTAGAAAGTCTCTCTATGGACTCAAGCAAGCTTCTAGGCAATGGCATGAGAAACTTAGCCTTTTCTAGCAAATCTAGGCTTTAAACAGTCCCTGAACGACTACTCCCTTTTTGTTAAAACTAGAACAACAGCTTTATTTTTTCTGTGTCTATGTGGATGACATCTTCCTTACAGGGGATGGCAGCCAAATGATAGAAACCGTAAAATAGAAACTGAATCTAGAATTTAAAAACAAAGACTTAGGTTTAGTAAGTAACTTTCTTGGTATACAATTTATTCACAACAGAAATGGGATCATCATGGTTCAAAAACAATATGCAGAGGCTCTGATAAAAGAATACCACTCTGAGCATGAAAAACCAGCAGTGGCTCCCTTGGAACTGAACACAAACTGTTAAAAGATACGGGAAAATTTCTATGAGAACCTCTTCAATATAGGAAACTAATAGGAAAGATTAGTTTCTGATAAGTCGGAATTTATCTATGTCTATGCGGTTTATTTGTGCTTAATTCGTTATTATCTGTTATTAAATTCCCGCCTTATGGTTATTTTTATGCTTCTACCTGCAATTGTCTTCTATGATGGGGTTATGTGTATTTCAGGCGAAAATCTCAAGAAAATGCGTTCCCGATCATTGTAATATTTTCTGGACTGTCAAACATGTTGAACAGAGTGAAGACATGCAATTTTAAGTTGGGTCCGGGACCTTGCCCAGACCAACCATTGGTGTTATTCTCGGCCTGTTTTGAAGACTAGTCCGGGACTTGATACATACCTTAAGTCCCGGACCATACAAGGGCATTACTCTTGACCAGTTTTAAGGACGGGTCCGGGACTTGATACAAATCCTAAGTCTCGGACCATGAATGAAGATGAATTCTCGGCGGATTTTAGAGACTGGTCCGGGACTTCATACTTGGACCAAGTCCCGGACCAATTAGATAAAACACAGCCAGAATTTGTGTGGAAGGAAGTAAAGATAGAATTTTGAATGTTATAAAAGCAGAGGCCTGCATAACGTGAGAACGATGCTTGGATACACCACAGAGCTTAGTTTTTACACAGAAGAGAAAGGAGAGAGAGAAAGGTTGAGTCTTGGGAAGATTTTGGAGACTATCAGAAAGAGAAGGCTGAAGGAAGAATAGAGAATCCACGATGGCTACTGACATTAGAGTTTCTTCTTGTTCTTGCTTTCCTGAGTCTTTACTATTAAACTTGTGCATTGTTATTATGGATATGTCTGAGTAGTCTCTTTTAATTCCGGTTTGCTATGTATCCCTAGATTGATTATTCTTGTACCTTTGTGATTTTCTGCAATTCGATTGAATAAAGTTATTTTCCTAGCTTAATTTCCTTAATCATTATAATCTGGCCAATTATAAAGATCAGTATTTTGTTAGCTTATAAGTGACGACTGCGGCTTTCAATTGAATACAGGAAAAATAACCGGTTAGTATAGAGATGGGAATTCCTCTAAATTGTTAATTGACCGTTAATCTAGATTGTTCTTAAGGTGGTTAGTAAACAGTGGTTTCATAACGAGAGTTACAATTCGTTCTTTACTAACTAGAATTTGCTAAGCGGGAGACCGGAGGTAAATTGTCTTTGTTCTTGGGTTTATTCAGAATTGTCTTGGAAATCGCTTAGGGATAGGAATTACAGATTTAGGGAGAAGTAGTAAACCGGATTTCTTTCCCAAATCAGTTTCGAAACAATTATTTCCTTGCTTTTTACTGTTTTATATTCTGTTTACAGTTTTTATTTTTCATCAAATCAAAACCCCCAATTTCCTGTTTTAATCTGTTACTTAGTATTTTTATTTATTTTCCAGTTAGTAAAGATTACAACTAGACATCGCCTCTCTAGTTCGATACTTAGGGAATACTCTCTATTAAAACTTGCTAGAATTGACCGGTACACTTGCCGTTAGGTTTAATCCCAACAAGTTGGTTGATTTCAGTTGTGTTTTTTGAGATTGGTTGGTTTTATTTTATTTTTAATCTATCTTTATTTCTAGTTTGATTCTGTTTTAGATTTTCTTTTATCTTCCAGATTTTATTCCAGACTTTATTTCCTTATTCTGAATATTCTGAGCTTAGTCATTAGGATTTTTATCTGCAAATTGTGTGAGTTAATTTCTTTTTATCTCTTTCAGGTTTTGTTGTTTTTGATTCAATTGCTACTGTTCTTTTCTTTAATTTACGCTTTTTCAGCTTCAGTTTACTAACTTTCGGTTTATGGTTAAAACCCACTCTGCAGGAGAACCAGAGTTTGAACTCAACCTCGAGATCGAAAGATTAGCAAGGCAGCTTCGTAAGGGTTTGAATCTAGATCCACCGGTTGAGGAGAAGGCCCCTGAACCACTTGTTGTCGAAGAGGTTCCGGACGTCCAACCAGCAGTTAACATGGCAAACAACCAGAGGTGGATGAGGGACTACACTCGTCCAAGTGTTGAAGGTCTAGTTTCGCCGATAGTGATTCCTTCCTGCGTTACCAGCAGGGGTGCAGTGGCAGTTCAAGACCCATTATGTTACTATGGTGATGAACGCATCTCAGTTCAGCGGGAAAGTTACCGAAGATCGATCCTAATGTTCACCTCACTACATTCTTGAGATTGGTAGGAGCATGTTCGACACCAGCTTTGCAGGAGGTTGCTCGGCTCACTCTTTTTCCATTCTCTCTGAGGGATAGAGCAGCTGAATGGTTAAACTCACTGGCGCCTGACAGCATTACCACTTGGGAAGAATTGGCTAATGCGTTCCTGGCGAAATATTTTCCACCCTCTCGGATGCTGACCATGAGAGGTGAAATTACCAACTTCAAACAGTTCACTGGTGAGACCTTATCTGAAGCTTGGGAGCGTTTTAAGGGGATAGTAAGGAAAGTACCGCATCACGGATTAGGAGAAGAGGTTGTATTGCAGTCTTTTTACAAAAACTTGGATCCTTCTAGCCGGTTTGTTAGTTGATACATGCGCTGGAGGAAGTTTAATGGAGCTGCCCATTACAAGAATCAAAGAGCTGTTAAAGACTATTACAACAGCAGCTAATCAATGGGGAGGTATGAGAACCGGAGAAGCTGCACCGAAGAAAACTACTGGAGGTTATGAAGTAGATTCGAACACTTTTCTGGCTGCCAAGATAGAAGCAATGTCGAAGCAGTTTGAGCGTATGTGAGCAGTGATGAATCCGCAGTCAAATGCAGCAGCTACTCCTGAGGTTTACCCACCTTGTGAATATTGTGGTAGAGGTTCCAACATGTGCCAGTGTGTTCCACCATAAGAAGAGGCAGCGAATTATGTTGGTAATAGACCGGGTAATTATTTCGGGAATCAAGGCAACTCGGGTTACCATTCTCAGCAGCAGAATCGTTACCAAGCTGGTGGTAACAGCAATTACAATCAGAGACCCCAACAGTAGTACAATTCCTCTTATTAGAAGCAGCCACTACAGAATCAACAAGCACAGAATTCGGGTGCTGGTGCGTCCTCTAGTATGGATGAAGTTCTGGCCATAATGAATGATTTCATCTAGGTTAACACGAAGAAATTTAATGAGCTAGAAGCATTCAATCAGGAGCAGGGGACTTTCAACAATGATCAAAGGACGTTCAATAGAAACATCGAGACTCAGCTGTCTCAGACATCTCAACAGTTAGCTCAGCGTCCTTTGGGTTCTTTGCCTAGTCAGTCAGAGCAGAATCCAAGAGAGCATGCCAAGGCAATCACATTAAGGAGTGGTACACAGCTTGACCCGGTGGTCCCTGAAGCTGAGTCTCCTCTTCCTAATGTTGAGCAGAATGAAGAAATTGCACCAGCAGGTTCTCAGGAGGAACCACCTGAAGAAGAGGTGATGATTAGCAAGGTTCCTAAGACTTCCACACCTACACGACGCGTAATTGCTGAAGCGCCGGTTCCTTTTCCAAACCGGTTGAACAAGAGAGACTTGGATGAGCAGTTTGGTAAGTTTTTAAGTATCTTTAAGAAACTAACCACTAACATTCCTTTTTCTGAAGCTTTAAAGCAGATGCCGATACATGCAAAGTTCATGATGGACATCCTGTCCAACAGACGGTCTTTAGTGGAGAAGGATACTGTGCAGCTTACCGAGAGCGTTTCAGTTGTTCTTTCAAAGAAGCTTCCACCTAAGCTTGATGATCCAGGTACTTCGGGCATACCTTGTGTGATAGGTAATGTGAATTGTGGTAAGGGTTTATGTGATTTAGGTGCGAGTATTAATTTAATGCCCTTATCAATGTATTTGAAGCTTGGTTTAGGAGAATGTGAACCTACCCGAATTACTTTGCAATTAGCTGATAGGTCAATCATCTTACCTAGAGGGGAAGGTAATAGATTTAATCGTTTCGGTTGGTACTTTCGCTTTCCCTGCTGACTTTATTATTTTAGACATGGAGGAAGACAAGGTAGTACCGCTTATTTTTGGTCGACCATTCATGCGAACAGCAAGGACTTTCATTGATGTTGAAGGGGGGAAGACAATACTGCGGTTACATGATGAGAGCAGCTCGTATTTGATATGACCAAGGCTACTACCCACCCTTCTGATGTTCATGCTTGTTTCAGTTTAGATTGTATTGACACCATGATGCAGGACTATTCTTACAGCCCCATGGAGCTGGATGCATTGGAGAAGTGCTTGGTAGATTCCATAGAAACCGCTCATGATGACTCTGAGGTTTCTGCTACAACATTTCAGCTTTCTGTTGGGAGGCCATATAAGAGAACCATAGAATCGAGGAGGAACCGCTGGACCGAGTTCCAAAGACGCTAGCTCCTTCTGTGGAATCACCACCTTCTCTTGAACTTAAACCTCTTCCTAGTCACCTTAAATATGCTTTCTTAGTTCCTCCATCTGATTTGCCTGTCATTATTTCTAATAGTTTAACCGATGAACAGGAGGAAGCTTTGTTGTAGGTTCTAAAGAGGAACAAAGAGGCGTTAGGATGGTCCATTGCTGATATCAAATGTATTCCTCCTACGTTCTGCACTCACCGCATTTATCTTGAGGAGAATTACAAGCCCATGCGACAGCCTCAGCGAAGATTGAACCCGCACATGAAAGATGTAGTTAAGAAGGAGGTTATCAAGCTCTTGGACGCAGGTATCATCTACCCGATTTCTGACAGTGAATGGGTAAGTCCTACACAGGTAGTACCTAAGAAGGGAGGTTTAACTGTGGAACCTAATGATAAAGGTGAATTAATTCCTCAGCGTACTATTACTGGACATAGAGTTTGTATTGATTATAGGAAATTAAATGCCGCCACTAGGAAAGACCACTTCCCCTTCCCTTTATTGACCAGATGTTAGAAAGGCTTACAGGACAAGAATATTACTGTTTCCTAGATGGTTACTCCGGTTATTTTCAGATTCCAATTGCTAAAGAAGATCAGAAAAACCACTTTTACATGTCCGTATGGTACTTATGCTTATCGACGCATGCCCTTTGGTTTATGTAATGCACCAGCTATGTTTCAACGATGCATGACTACTATCTTTGCTGATTTTATTGAAAAGTGCATCGAAATCTTTATGGATGATTTTTCTGTCTTTGGACCGACTTTTGATTCATGTTTGAGAGATTTGGATTTAATCTTAGCTAGATGCAGGGAAACTAACTTGGTGCTCAATTGGGAGAAGTGCCACTTCATGGTGCAGGAAGGCATCGTGCTCGGACATAAGATTTCTAGGAAAGGTATCGAGGTAGACAATGCCAAGGTTGAAGTAATAGAGCAGCTGCCACCACCATCATTGGTAAAGGATGTCCGGAGTTTTCTCGGTCACGCAGGTTTTTATAGGCGTTTTGTTAAGGACTTTTCTAAGATCTCTAAGCCTCTTTGTGATTTGTTAATTAAGGATGCTAAATTTGAGTTTACAAAAGAGTCCTTAGATGCTTTTAATTTGCTTAAAGCTAAATTGGTTTCTGCACCTATTATTGTTGCTCCTGATTGGTCATTCCCTTTCGAGATTATGTGTGATGCTAGTGATTACGCATTGGGAGCAGCTTTGGGTCAGAGGCATGACAAGGTGTTGAGGATAGTCTACTATGCTAGTAAGACTATGAATGAGGCGTAGAAGAACTACGCCACAACGGAGAAGGAGCTGCTGGCAATTGTCTTTGTATGTGATAAGTTTCGACCGTACATTATTGGCAGCAGAGTCATTGTGCACACCGACCATTCCGCTCTCAGGTATCTCTTTGGAAAGGTTGATGCTAAACCTCGTTTGATCAGATGGATTTTACTTTTGCAGGAATTTGACATTGAGATTAGAGACAGACCTGGAGCGCAGAACGGAGTGGCTGATCACTTATACCGTATGGAAGTTCCAGATAATGGTAGGCCGATCAATGAGTATTTCCCTGATAAGTATGTCTACATGATCGGTCGTTCCACGGACCCTTGATATGCTGATATTGCGAACTTCCTAGCTAAAGGCATCGTTCCTCTAGAATTGTCATATCAGTAGAAGAAGAAGTTTTTCTCCACGGTCAAGCATTACCTTTGGGATGATCCGTTTCTGTTCAAGGTTGTGTAGATGGTATGATTCGTCGGTGTGTTTCTGAGGATGAAGCTAGAGACACCCTATCACACTGTCATTCCAGAGAAGCAGGGGGTCATTTTGGTCCGGCTAGGACAGCCGCAAAAGTATTGGAGGTTGGCTTCTTTTGGAAGAACTTGAATAAGGATTACTATCGATTTGTTTCCACATGCGATCAATGTCAGAGGCAGGGGAATTTATCCAGACGTCACGAGATGCCATTGAATTCGATCTTGGAGGTTGAGCTGTTCGATCTTTGGGGCATTGATTTCATGGGACCGTTTTCATCATCTCAAGGTAACCTCTACATCTTGGTAGCAGTAGATTATGTCACCAAGTGGGCTGAAGCAATAGCAGCACCTACCAATGATGCAAGAGTGGTGCTTAGTTTTTAAAGAGGAATATCTTTACCCGTTTTGGTGTCCCACGAGCGATCATTAGTGACGGAGGTACCCACTTCTGCAACAAACAGTTTGAAGCTCTTCTGCAGAAGTATGGTGTACGACATAAGGTTTCTCTACCGTATCATCCACAAACGAACGGGCAAGCAGAGATCACCAACAGGGAACTTAAGTGGATTCTCCAGAAATTTGTCACGTCCTCTAGGCGAGACTGGTCACTTAAGTTAGATGACGCCTTGTGGGCGTACCGCACTGCTTTCAAAACACCTTTAGGTATGTCCACATACAAGTTGGTTTATGGCAAGGCATGTCACTTACCCGTAGAGCTAGAGCATAAGTCTTTTTGGGCAATCAAGGCGTTGAATTTTGATCTACAAAAGGCTGGTCAGAAGCGTAAGTTGCAGTTGTGTGATCTAGAGGAGTTTAGAGATGAGGCTTATGAAAATGCCACGATCTATAAGGTGAAAACAAAGAGGTGGCATGATAAGCTGTTGGTCAAGCGCGAGTTTCACGTTGGGGATAAGGTTCTTCTATTCAACTCCCGTCTGAAACTATTTCCAGGGAAGTTGAAGTCTCATTGGTCTGGACCGTTCATAGTGACAAGTGTCTCGCCTTATGGAGCCATCGGTTTAATCAATACAGAAGGGGAGACATTCGAAGTCAACGGGTCTCAACTGAAGCATTATCTAAGTGGTGATATCACCGAAGTCCATTCGGTGATCACGGTGCATGATCCTCCATTCTGATCTTACAGTTGCACGATCTAGCCAAAGACCGAAAAGACGGGCAGTTCATTGGGAGGCAACCCAATCTTCTTTAATTTATTTTCTTTCTTTTAGTTTTTATTAATGTTTTTAACTGTTCTAATTCTTCTTTTAGTTGTTTTTCCCATGTTTGGTTCTGTTAAGTTGTAGGATTGATGAAGGAAGAGAAACAGAGTTCCAGGGAGCAAACTTTCGATTGAATTAAAAGGGGTGGTCCGGGACCTTGTCCATACCCTAAGTCCCGGACCAATTGCTGAGGAAAGTCTCGGCACGAAAACATGGGGTGGTCCGGGACATTGTCTATATCCTAAGTCCCGGACCGATTAAAGAGGGAACTTTCGGCGGAATTAAAAGGGGTGGTCCGGGACATTAACCACATCCTAAGTCCCGGACCGGTAACAGAGGATAGTTTCGACAGGAAAACATGGGGTGGGTCGGGACCTGCTACATAACTTAAGTCCCGGACCGAAAGCAACTGAAACCTTTGGCCTATTTTACATTGCGGTCCAGGACCTCATACATATCTTAGGTCCCAGACCAACTCCACTTCCGAAAATAAAAATCAGCGTCATCTTCAATCCACATTATCCCCAAATTAATTTCCTGCAACCTTAGCCTCTCCCGACGATTTCAGCGCGCAACTCTACCACTTGCACTTTGCCATCCCAGTCCCGACGTTCAGCGCGCAACCCCACCACCACCACTTCCCATCTCTGTTGCTGCCCATCCCAGTCCACCGCTGATGATTCCTGCCACCACTTGCACCATCTTCCTCCGTCAATTACCTTCCGCCAACACCTCTCCCCCCCGTCGAGTCTTTACTCCAGCCGTACCGCCACCTCACACCTCCACCACTTGCGTCTCACCCATCTGTCGCCTACATCACACCACTATCACCTCAACCCGCTCTCTCGCCCAGCCCTCTCTGCAATCGCATCACACCACCCGACACATTCCCAGCACAACACCACCACCCGACACCCGCTTCCCCAATTCCGACATCTGCCACCACCTACATCTCCACTCCCGTCGATTCCTCACTCCAGCTCCACATCACCACCACCACACCCAATTTCGGACACCCACCGTCCCGGTCCGCATCACTCCACCCGATTCTACCCACCGGCCTCCATTTCCACTCGTGCCCAAATTCAACATACCACCCGACATACCAACTACCATTTTCAGCATTCTCCATGGCTCCCAAACGTGCTCGTCGATCTGTCACAGCCGGCGCTTCTTCATCCGCTGCAGCTCCGCCCCCCCTGAATCAGCTCCAATTCGGGTCCGAGAGACGGTTGATTCTGAATTCATCAACAAAGCCGCTGCAAACTGGTTCCACGCACACGAGAGGAAAATCATACCTGAAAGGTCAGTTTGTCCGACTTTAATTGCTGAATTTGATCTGGAGAGAATTTTTTGTGCACGTAGTTGGTTTTGTCTGCTTAATAGAGGTGGAAAGTTCTATCCGAGACTGGTGAAACTATTTTATGCGAATGCAATAATGAATGACGATAAAAGTGCAATTAACTCTATGGTTAAGGGGTGGATATTACGGTGACTGCTTCTCGCATTAGGCGATTTTTGGATTTACCTGTGGTTGTTCGGATCCCGACTCTGGAGAATAGGGCAAATCAGCCTTTGTTAGAGCACCAAGCTAAGGAGTACTACATTAATCTGATTGTCAATGATCCTGAGTTTCAAAACCGAAACGGAGGAACAATAGGGACAAGCAAGTAGTCACAGGGGATAAGTTACCAACACCGGTTCAGCGTCTAGTTTTAGGGGTGCTGATGTATAATGTTCACCCCCGGGAGTGCGCCGATCTGAATTCGTATGACTATTGGCTGATGCGCTACATCCTGGACGACGACTTTGCCCAGGCAGGGGTTCCACCCTCTATGCATCGAGTTATATTTAACTCCATGCTCTGGGTGGTTGAGACAGACAACACTGCTTCACTGCCATTCCCCCGCATTTCCTCAGTCCTTGTTTACTGCTGAAGGGGTGGATTTGTCTGATGAGCAGCCTCAGTTTCCTCGGTCTAGTCTCGACATGACTATGATGCGCTTCTTTCAATGAGAGAAGATCAAGGGACAGTGGGTGAAGCGTCAACGTGCTGCACGAGCACCCCGAGTTGCTGACGCTGCTGAGGTTGCTGCTGAGGATGATGCCGTTGGTGATGAGGCCCAGGACATACTGATACCTGCTGGACCGGCCCCGGGTTATGACGAGCTGTTGCATGAGTTTAGAGACTGGAGGGGGACGACCACAGCTCGCTTTGACGGTTTTACAGATTATATGACTCAGATGGATAGTCGGCTAGACGGGATGAGTTCGACGATCTATGACTATGGTGCGCGACTCTCAGCTTTGGAGACCCGCCATAAAGAGTACGATGCTCGGCAGGATGCACGGTTTGCTGAGTACCAGGCTCGCCAGGAGGCCCGTTTCCGTGACTATGATGAGCGCTTTGCACAACTGGAGTCCTGGCGCCTACCCCGTCTGTAATACATGTGTTGGTTTATGCTCTCTCCCTTCATCGGTCTACCTATCTTTTATTGTTCTTTTGTTTTTGTCCTTTATTTTGTCTTTTGAGATATTTTGATGTCTTTTTAGATTATTAGTTCTAATTTCTTTGATTTTTATCGTTTCTGCTTGGGATATAACTGATAACCCTAATGATTCTGCACCTTTCTCTCCGTGGATAATGAACTATTACTCTGTTATAGCACTGTGTTTGATATTCATCCAGGTTTGCTTATATTTTGATAAGTTTCATACACGATACAAAGGAGACTCTGCCTGATTCTTTCCAGAACTCCATCTGCTCGATCTTATCACAACTTAACCAGGGAGATTTGTTCTACATTTTTCACTTTGTTTTTATTATGGAAGCAATGAGGGCATTGCTTAATTTTAAATGTGAGAAAGGGGGGTTACACTTGTTTTATTTTGGAAGCAATGAGGGCATTGCTTAATTTTAAGTGTGAGAAAGGGGGGAGTTGAGGATATTAATTTGCTTATTTTTCTTTGACTGTTGACATTATCTGTTTTTCTATCACTGACTTTTGCTGACACTCAACAAAATTTTTCGATTGAGACTTACTTGGTTTTAATTGGTGGTAAGATTAGTCAGTTGGGAATACCGTATGAGTAGCACTTTTTCTGAAGTCGAATTTGGATTTCAAGTCCGCAAAGACACTCTGGTTATGCTGCTTGTATGTATAAATTTTTGCTAATTTTTTATCTATTTCTTTCAATAAAAGGTGAGACCATTTTTGTGACTATTTTTGTTTGGATTAACTTGGGGCTTTGGAAAGTTATGGTATGAAGGGAAAGAAAGGACAAAGGCAAGGTACTCCTCTAATCTATTCGGAACCGAAACAGGCCTCTCCCACCAGGTTTATTAAGCCCTTGGAGTGCCTCATCACTCATCTACCTAAGGTCATTTGATCTGGGATAGAAGGCCCAACACCGCTACATGGATGGGGAGAAAAGTCTGGGGGGATGAAAAATAATAACGCTAATTCAGAAATTCGGAAGGAAAGTACTTTCATTTTAATAAGTTATTGCAAATTCTTCTTTGATTATGAGTACGTGGCAATGAAAGGTAATGTGGAATATGACATTACTTCTTGCCCCTTGTCGTCCAATGGATTGTGAAAAGTAAAAGGAAAGTAAAGCCCTGGGTGAAATCTGGACTGGATAGTTATGAAAATTTTCTCAAGCATGTAACAACTTTCCTGTTTCACTGTTTATGAAAACCTGCAGTACTAACCATTGTGGCTTTTGGTTGTTGTTCAATATTAGATTTCTTTGTACACTTTTCTTAATCTGATGATTCCCCCCCGCTGTTGAAATCCAGTATATTCTTATTGCAGTATTTGCTTGAGGGCAAGCAAAGGTTAAGTGTGAGAAAGTTGATAAGTCACGAATTTATTATGTCTATGGGGTTTATTTGTGCTTAATTCGTTATTATCTGTTATTAAATTCCCACCTTATGGTTATTTTTATGCTTCTACCTGCAATTGTCTTCTATGATGGTTTATGTGTATTTCAGGAAAAAATCTCAAAAAACGCGTTCCCGATCATTGTAATGTTTTTCTGGACTGTCAAACATGTTGAACAGAGTGAAGACATGCAATTTTAGGTTGGGTCCGGGACCTTGCTCAGACCTTAAGTCCCGGACCAACCATTGGTGTTATTCTCGACCTGTTTTGAAGACTGGTCTGGGACTTGATGCATACCTTAAGTCCCGGACCATACAAGGGCATTACTCTTAACCAGTTTTAAGGACGGGTCCGGGACTTGATACAAATGCTAAGTCCCGGACCATGCTTGAAGATGAATTCTCGGCGGATTTTAGAGACTGGTCCGGGACTTCATACTGGACCAAGTCCCGGACCAATTAGAAAACGCAGCCAGAATCTGCGTGGAAGGAAGAAATTAAAGATAGAATTTTGAATGTTATAAAAGCAGAGGCCTGCCTAACGTGAGAGCGATGCTTTGGATACACCATAGAGCTTAGTTTTTACATAGAAGAGAAAGGAGAGAGAGAAAGGTTGAGTCTTGGGCAGATTTTGGAGACTATTAGAAAGAGAAGGGTGAAGGAAGAACAGAGAATCCACGACGGCTATTGACATTAGAGTTTCTTCTTGTTCTTGCTTTCCTGAGTCTTTACTATTAAACTTGTGCATTGTTATTATGGATATGTCTGAGTAGTCTCTTTTAATTCCGGTTTGCTATGTATCCCTAGATTGATTATTCCTGTACCTTTGTGATTTTCTACAATTCGATTGAATAAAGTTATTTTCCTTGCTTAATTTCCTTGATCGTTATTCTGGCCAATTATAAAGATTGGTATTTTGTTAGCTTATAAGTGACGACTGCGGCTTTCAATTGAATACAGGAAAATAACCGGTTAGTATAGAGATGGTAATTCCTCTAAATTGCTAATTGACCGTTAATCTAGATTGTTCTTAAGGCGGTTAGTAAACAGTGGTTTCATAACGAGTGTTAGAATTCGTTCTTTACTAACTAGAATTTGCTAAGCGGGAGACCGGAGGTAAATTGTCTTTATTCTAGGGTTTTATTCAGAATTGTCTTGGAAATCGCTTAGGGATAGGAATTACAGATTTAGTGAGAAGTAGTAAACCGGAATTTCTTTCCCAAATCAGTTTCGAAACAATTATTTCCTTGCTTTTTACTGTTTTACATTCTGTTTACAGTTTTTATTTTTCATCAAATTAAAACCCCCAATTTCCTGTTTTAATCTGTTACTTAGTATTTTTATTTCTTTTCCGGTTAGTAAAGATTACAACAATACATCGCCTCCTCTAGTTCGATACTTAGGGAATACTCTCTATTAAAACTTGCTAGAATTGACCGGTACACTTGCCGTTAGGTTTAATCCCAACAGTTTCCTTGCACACACACGGCCTGACCTTTTTTTCACCATACAGACCCTTAGCCAGTTCCTGCAGAAACCTACTGAGGAACATTGGAAAGCTGCCATTCATACTCTGAAATATATTAAGGGAACAGCAGGATACGATTTATTCTTTAACAAAACTGCTAATTTGTCTTTGAATGCTTATTGTGATGTAGACTGGGCTGGATGCCCCAACCCAAGAAGATCGATTAGTGGTTATTTTGTGGAGATAGGAGGATCACCCTTATCCTGGAACAGACAACGACTGAGATAAGCTGGTTATCAAGAATAATACTCGAACTGGGAATAAAGGAAGTTGTACCAATTCCACTGAAATCTGATAGCCAATCGATAGTCTACATAGCGCGGAATCCAGTGTTTCATGAAAGAACAAAACACGTCGAGATAGACTGCCACTATGTAAGGCAGATGATACAACAAGGACTCATAGAGGTGGAGTTCATCCCTTCCCACATGCATCTGGCTGATGTCCTCACCGAGACAGTGACACGAAGAGAATACTCAGATGTGAAGAATCATTTGGGAATGAGACAGATTTAAGGTGCAACAAGAATTGAATGATAAAATACGAAGTCTTATATCTATGTAAGCTTTGAGAGGGGGTGTTAGAATATATACATAGTTGTGACACATTTTAATATTGTTACATAGTTAGATATATACATATCCCTGCTGCCTAGTTAGTCTAGTTTAGTACATGTTCTGTATATAGCTCTCTTTATTAGAGTTAGTCCTCAAGTTCTGATAATTTCAATTAAGAAAGAAGTATTTCCTTTCACTTTCCCTAATCTCTCGCGTTCAAGGTTCTCGCCCTGTAACAGGTTCAGCAGAAGGAAGAACACAGCGAGATTGGAAGCTAGAGGGGGCGAACAGAAAACGCGGAGTGACTATATTGAGAGAACGAGATTGAGACACAGCATCAAAATAGACTCAGGGCCATCACTCACCAATCCAATTGAGAACAGCCTCTATCTTGAGAATCAATCTGGAGGACATCCACACTGAGAGCAGTGCAGCCACGAATGCCCGGTTCCCGCCAACAAGCAGAAGAAGTCAGTCATCATCGCTCTGCTCGAATTTTCGACCAGTGAATTGACAGACCTATTTCGTTGCTCAGCTGCTAAGCTTTTCCAGGTACTATTCCCATTAATCTTGTAGCAAAGGATGACTTTGAGAAGGGCAAAATTATGATTTTTCTCTGCTTCGAAGTCGTGTCCGTAAATCTCATTTCCTGAACTTGTTTTTCAACGAAATCGTTGGTTGTTTCTAAAGATTGGTCTCCAGGTTTTCTCTAATGTCAATCATACTCCTGACAACGTCTTGGTTTGAGATCATTGTCTCTTGATAATGTATATAAGCTGCGGTATTATGTTTTTTTTGCCACTTAACCAATTCCATTCAACTCATTCAATCTTCAGTTCGAACTAGATAATATGTCATACTAGGTTGTGGGGCTGAATGATAGCATTGAACATAATAGGTAGTATATAGGAATTGGATATTGGATTAATGCTGACGAAGGTTTAAACGGTCTTGTTCTATGCTCATTGCCTGCATACGTGTAATACGGATTATCTGCAAGCGCAATGGCATGTTGAATGTCCATATGATTATTCTATTGGTAAGCGCTTGAGCTGTTCGATGAAATACTTGAATGAGCGATTCCCGTTTGACATGCGGCCATTTGTATATGCTGAAGGATGGTGCGTTGATGCAACTTCCGATTCTCCTTGGTTCACTTTATTTTTATTTCTTACTTCTATGTGAGCCAGAAGTGAGTGCACACACGTTTTATTCATGTTTCACGTTCATTGGTTAAAACTAGGTTACTTAAGATAATGTTAACTTTGGCATATTGTATTTTTGCTTTCATGTTGGCTTTGCGTATAGGCTCTTCTGAGGATTTAAACTAAGCAAAAAATTTAACATACTTCCATATGCTGCATTTGTGTTTGCCAACGGCAACACGTGTGGGAGAGAGGAAGGGTGAGGGAGAGAGAGCTGGGTAGCCTGGCGCGAGCAGGAAAACGAAAGATTGAGAATGCTAAAACCACCTGTTCAATTTGGCGGCAATTCGATATATTGCAGCTTCCCCCACCATCAACGAGTACCTAAACTCGGTGCAACCACAACAAAAAGAAGGAAAATACTAGTTCTGTCTGTTCGATCCGACAATTCGCAAACAGTTACATCTCTCCAGCAGCAGCAGCAGCTCAATCTCTCTGTTCTGCGCTTCACCTTGGGTCTGTTTTTCCTTTCTCTTTTAGAATCGTTGTAACCATAATTAATGCATACGCTGGATTTTGATTTGGGGCTGTGTTCGTAGGAATTCCTGGCTTGGATGAATCGTACTTGCCCAGATGGATCGGGTATGGGTTTGGGTCACTCATCGTTCTCAACCATTTGCTGGGTTCAAATGTACCAATAACCTCCGCTCAGCTTGTAAGTAAACCTGAATTGATCCTCATTTGCCAAATTGCAATGCTTTGTTGCTTTGATATTGCTGAGCAATATTTTCCTTGATTGTTTCCTCAATTTGAATGTGTATTCTTGCTCTTACTGATTTGTGCCGACTAGGTATCTGAGGCTTTAGGTCTTTCACTGGCTGCCTTTTCCATCTCACTTCCGTATCTTGGGAAATTTCTGAAGGTACTAATGCTGCATTTGAAGATTAACTTTGACCATAATATTCTTCAAGTCGTTAAATCTACTGTTGCCTAGCTATATATCTGTTGTAGGTAGGTTCTCAATGTGGGGAAAATAAGAGCTTAGAATTTCAACATAAAAATATATGTAGAAACACACCCGGAGTAGGAGGGTTCACCAACTTCTACAGATCTCTTTATGAAGCAAAAAAAAAAACTGTAGCTAGAAGAAAGGGAAACCGAGATCTGAACTTAGAAATAACATCGATGCACCATACAATAAATATTGTCATGTAAAATATAGGAGTTCCTGGACTTACTCAAAAAGCTCTACAGGGTGGAGGAGCTATGCCTGTGGATCAAGCAACCGTGCCTGTAGGAGCTGGGCAAATATTTGTAATGTCGCAAAACGTCCCAGATGTTGTGAAAGAGGACTTGGCTTGGGCAACCTACGTTTTACTGCGCAATACGAACTCTGTATCTGTGGTATACTTTCTTTTCCCCACGCCCCCCTCACAGATTTCAGCTCTGATATATATATATATGTGTGTAGTACTTGATTTTAACTTATCTTCCCTGGTTGACAACTTCTTTGATACGAAAGTGTTAATTTTGCAATGCTCAGCTCATACAGGTAGGTGAAGTAATATGTGTTCGTGGGTATTGGAGGATACCAGATGGTTTATCTAGAGACGATATTCCTAATTGGTTTCAAAAACAATTGAAAAGCTTGGGCTCTCAGATCTGAGAGAAGACCTCTATTTTCCTCGGAGTGCAGGTGGTTAATTTGTGCGGATATTGCGTATACTTGCTCTGTTGCTCACTTATTCTCTGATTCTCTCTGACATTGAATTGGCTAAAACACATCTTGCAGATTCAGGTCTGAAAGAGCTACTTCCAAAGGGGACTAATGGCTCTGTACTAGTAAAGCAGGTGGTTGGATCATTAAACCCAGATGCAGTAGTAGAACCTGATGACAACAGCACACAAGGTCTGGTGCTGCTGGCTTCAACCATCGATTATGCTTATACCGATAAAGATAAATCTTGGATCAAAGCTGTTTCCAACAAATTTAGCGATAAGATGCAGTGAGTCAGTATGGTGGGTTCTTCATACAAATCGAAAGTACTCTATTTGTATTGTTATCAATACATATGATACGAATGGGATGCTTGGTTCTGACGGGTTAAAGTGTTTGGTACAAGAATATAATGGTCGTCTTATTGTCCCATGTGGTGAAGTTAGTTCCTCTCAACCGGCTGAGAAGCATTTGGTTGGAGTATTAGCGATCCTTTTTCTCGCAAATTGCTAATTCATGAAATAGGTGATAGAAACTGTCACAACCCCAAAACCGGCATAGTTCTAAGGTATAGACACGCCGCGTGCTAATAAAAGACTAGGAGCACGCAAGGCTTCCCAAAAATTCAGATTACAAATATTGTTCAATAACTATAAATGAATAGTCCAAATCGAATACTAATAAAGCCCATATACATAGGCCGATAAAAACTAAGTATCTAAACATAAGGTCGGAAAGAAAGACCATAAGAATAAGTTCAAAGTAGCATATGACTAAAGCTGAACTGGAATGACAAATAAAAGCAAAGGACCTCCAGCTGGTTAATCCTAATCTGCAAAATGTTGTAGTAGAAAGGGGTGAGCAACCACACGCTCAGTAAGCAATAAACATCAACAAAATGAGCAACGCTCAAAACATTTTTACTGAACATAATTATACATATATATATGTATCAAAATAATAATAACACAAGTACTGAAACCGGAATTCAAATCACACTGAAACAGAGTAGAATCTTATGCAAATTAGAACATATCGGAAACAGAGTTTTTAAGGAACCTTAGTTCAGAGCATACAGAATAGGTCGGAAGACCTCAGATAACAGAATGGGTCAGAAGATCCCAGATAACAGAATGAGTCCGTCGACTCCAAATAACAGAACGGGGAATGCCCGTAATATATATACAGAAGGACGTCCTACATAGCGCGCTACGGGATAACTCGACCCAGTCATCCACGGTTCAGAAGCAAAAAACTACTCCCTCCGTCCCGCCTTGACCGTCCTATTTACTATTTGGATATGTCGTTTGACTTCAATTTTTAACATGTATGATAAATTAATTTTGAAAATTTAAGTTTTGCATATGATTCCTTACATGATAAACTATATAATACAAAATTTAGTGTTATAAAATTATTTTACCTTATATGTTTAATATTGAGGTGGAAAAACGTGCCAAAAAGTAAACAGGACACTTATGACGGGACAGGTAGTAGGTCCCAAAACAGATTGTTTCACAAAACATATTCACATAGTCCAAATCCCAAAACCAACTAACGAGGACTTTGTACTTATAAACTTATACGTACATGTATTCACCGATGTTTACAAAATAATCAAAGCGGTAACATATAGAATAAATATATATGAGCTAGATGTCATCTTACGCCCAACATACATGCAAATCAGATACAGTATTTGATGTATAAAATATAGATCCGCAATACTTCATAGGAAAGTAAATGTATATATATTATACGCAAAACATATAAGCATGTAAACATTATTAAAAAATGGTTATACTGCTTTAGTGTGAAAATATACTCAAACGTGCGTGAAGATCAAAATAAGATGTGTTAGCAAAACACTATTAAATTAAAGAGTAATTATTCAGAACCCCCTGAGGTTTGAGATATTACCGTTAACCCCCTTGTGTTTATCATAATTATTGGTAACCACCTCAAGGTAAGGTATCTTTGACTACGAGCCCAAAATATAACTTTGTTATTATAAGTTAACTACGTGTTGATCTATCAACTTAATCACATAAATAATGCCATGCTGGACAACAAAACTGCTTAATCAACATCAACTAACTACTCTCATCCCACTTTTGATGCAATTTTGAGGCAAGGTTGACATTTTTAGGAAAATAAAACACATATTACGTAGTGTTTTTTGTCCGTTTGACATTATTAATGTGATTAAGCTGATAGGTCAACACGTAGTTAACTTCATAATAACAAGATATAGTTTGGGGGCTCGTAGTCAAGATCCTTAACCTTGAGGTGGTTACCAGTAATTATGATAACACAAGGGGGTTAACTGTAATATCCCAATCCTCAGGGGTTCTGAGTAATTTACTCTAAATTAAAAGTATTCATTTTGATTAAAAAATGTAAAGCAGCAGAAGTCAACCATTAATCAAATCAAGAAAATGATAGTTGAATTCAATGGATGTTCAATGAATTCACCATGGCAAGTCGTAACAAACGGCAAATGTACTTGAGATCTAAAAACAATATATGTAGTAGAATAGTGCTAACACCACCAAACTAGATTTATAAAATAATTATGTTATCGAAAACCTGTGTAGATAATAATGTAGTATACTCGGATGAAATAATGGGACAGATCGAAACCTCTTCATCTTATACAGGCAATGAACTAAAATCTGAAATAATCGGTTGAGTAGATTTGCGGTTGGTGGTAACTGATTTAATACGAAAATAATTTTTATAAGGTCAATGCGCACTCAAATTGAATCAGTTCATCACCTACTTGACAACCAAAGACCACTGTTAATCTTTAAACTGATGTTGCGGTTTTCCCCGAATAAACTGAAATCTCTAAAACTGCAGGGATAATTCCATAGTATAATCGGTATCAAAACCGGTAACTTTTCTGTCAAAATATAACCCTGACAATACTGATTAACCTAATAAAATCATACCGGTAGATCTTGATCGTCGATTCAGTGACAAACTCTTGTTTTAAACTCCTTCAGACCCAGAGTTCCTGACGCTCGTATCCCAATGTCAAAATAAAAAAAAAAATCAGCGCTTAACTGATGTCAAGTAGTAACCAATCCCGTATACAAGTTTGTATACTTTCACTGAAGTTGCAGAGATAATGGTAATGATGATTACCTTCTGGAAGTAATGGAAATCTCCACGGTCCTTCACCTCGGTTGCACTGGCAGAGCAAATGAGAGTACGGCGCCGGCAATAAGGAAATAAAAAAAAAAAAACGAAAGGGAGTCTTGTGTAGTAGGGTTTAGTCTCCTTTTATAAACCTGAGTATTAACATCCAGTTATAATCAACTTATTATCTGATTTACAGTAATCTTTATCTCCAAAAATAATCTCCTGATATTATATACATTATTGTAGATAATATATATATATATATATATATATATATATTTTTTTTTTTGTACGTTACAATCTTCCCCTCTTAAAAGAATTTCGTCCTCGAAATTCAACGTACCTTACTTTTTGAAGAGGTGAGGATACTTGGTCCTCATATCTTCCTCTTGCTCCCAGGTAGCTTCACGTTCTGAATGATTAGCCCATAACACTTTCACTACCGGAAACGATCTCCTTCGAAGCTTTTGCACATCATGTGCTAATATCCTGAGTGGTACTCCTCAAAAGATAAGTCATAACGTAGCTGCAATGGCTCATACTGAATCACATGCGACGGATCAGCAATGTACTTCCGAAGCATGGACACATGAAAATATTATGCACCCCTGACAGAACCGGCGGCAGGCTAAGCGATAAGCTACTTCACCAATTCTTTCAAGAACCTCAAAAGGGCCTATAAACCGTGGGCTTAACTTCCCACTCTTTCCGAACCTCATAACTCCTCTTACTGAAGATACTTTCAAGAGCACATGGTCCCCAATCTGAAATTCCAAAGGCCTTCTTCTAATGTCCGCATAACTCTTCTACCTACTCAAAGCTACACGAAGACGCTCCCGAATTATCTGAATCTTATTAACTGCATCCTGAACAACTTCGGGTCCCAAAAGCTTCCGCTCCTTTAGATCATCCCAGCAGATAGGAGACCTACACTTCCGCCCGTAAAGAGCCTCAAAAGGTGTCATACCAATACTAGATTGGTAGCTATTATTGTAGGAGAACTCAATTAAAGTCAAATGATCATCCCAATTTCCCTTGAAATCTAACACACAAGCGCGGAACATATCTTCTAAAATCTGATTGGCTCTTTCTGTCTGGCCATCCGTCTGAGGATGATATGCAGAACTAAAGGCAAGCTTAGTTCCCAACGCCCTATGCAAGCTATCCCAAAGTGGGACACAAATCTGGGATCTCTATCTGATATAATAGTTGCAGGAACTCCATGCAACCGAACTATCTCATCAATGTAAAGTCTAGCCAATCGCTCTAGGCTGAAAGTGTTCTTAATGGGTAAGAAATGGGCACTCTTAGTGAGACGGTCCACAATCACCCACACTGCATTATTACCCTTCAAAGTCCGAGGAAGCCCAACTATGAAATCCATACCAATGCTCTCCCACTTCCACTCAGGGATCGGCAATGGTTGAAGAAGTCCCGCAGGTCTCTAATGTTCAGCTTTCACCTGCTGGCAAGTTTGACATCTCGCAACAAACTCAGAAATTTCCTTTTTCATATTATTCCACCAAAATGTCTCATTGAGATCTCGATACATCTTTACCCCTCCAGGGTGCACTGAATAAGGGGTTCTATGCGCCTCTTGCATAATTTCTAGCTTAAGAGCTGAATCATTTGGCACACAGATCCTATCCCTGAACCTCAAACAATCATCATCAGAAATCTGAAATCAGTCTCTTTCCCAGCCGAAATTCTCTCCCTGACCTTGCTAAGATATTCATCATCCTTCTGAGTATCCTTGATCTTCTAAATAAAGTGGGCTGAATCTGAAGTGCTGCCAAAACACTAGAACTTCCTGACTTTGTGACCTCAATACCCATCATCTGCAATTCTTTTAAAGACATATGAGACCCAGAAAACAAACATGCTACTGTGGATGCTCCTTACGGCTGAGAGCATCTGCCACTACATTAGCCTTTCCCGGATGGTATAAAATCTCCAAGTCATAATCATTAAGCAATTCTAACCACCTTCTCTGTCTCATATTCAATTCTTTCTGGGTGAACAAATATTTAAGGCTTTTATGGTCTGTATATATCTTACATGAAGCTCCAAACAGATGGTGTCTCCAGATTTTCAGAGCGAACACAACTGCAGCCAACTCCAAGTCGTGGGTCGGGTAATTCTTCTCATACGGCTTAAGTTGTCGCGAACCATAGGCAACAACTTTTCCGTGCTGCATCAAAACACAACCTAAACCCTTATGTAAGCGTCACAATATACCTCCAAACCATCAGTCCCGGAAGGTAAGGTAAGAATAGGGGCAGTAGTCAATCGTCTTTTAAGCTCCTGAAAACTCTTTTCGCATGCTTCACTCCACTCATATTTAACATCCTTCCGAATAAGACGAGTCAGCGGAGTAACCAACTTAGAGAATCCTCCACAAATTTCTTGTAATAGCCAGCCAAGCCCAGAAAACTACGCATCTCAGAGACGTTTGTAGGTCTAGCCCACTCAGTAATAGCCTTGATCTTTTCCGGATCAACAGAGATTCCATCCTTTGATACTACATGACCAAGGAAAACTACATGATCCAACCAGAATGCACATTTCTTCAGCTTGGCATAAAGCTTGCGCTCCTTCAAAGTCTGAAGTACAATCCTCAAGTGCTCTTCGTGTTCTTCGATACTCTTAGAGTAAACCAAAATGTCATCAATAAAAACCACAACAAAGCGATCCAGATAGGGCTTAAAAACCCGATTCATCATATCCATGAAAGAGGGAGCATTTGTCAGCCCAAAGGCATTACTAGAAATTCATAATGCCCATAACGCGTCCTGAAAGCTGACTTAGGAACATCATCTACTTTGATCCTCAATTGATGATAGCCCGAGCGAAGATCAATCTTTGAAAATACACAAGCTCCAGCTAACTGATCAAATAATCATCAATACGAGGAAGAGGATACTTATTCTTGATAGTCACCTTGTTGAGCTCCCGGTAGTCTATGCATAATCTCAAAGTTCCATCTTTCTTCTTAACGAACAACACAGGTGCGCCCCAAGGAGAAACACTGGGACGAATAAAACCTTTGTCTAGCAACTCTTGTAGTTGAACTTTCAATTCCTTCAGTTCAGCTGGACTCATGCGATAAGGAGCTTTAGAAATTGGTTGCGTCCCTGGTGCAGTCTCAATTGTAAACTCAACTTCCCTGACTGGGGGAAGTGAAATACCAAACCTAAGTATGTTAAGTAAACATCAATATATGATGTAGTAAGTCTAAAATATGCCTTAGAGAGATTGGTAGACAATTTAAACCAAGGAAAACACAAGAAAATGCCTTAAGGGCAATGTGGGCAAAAACGTGCTCTAAGCTTGGAGAGACTTGGGTGAGCACCCAAATATCATGCTAAGACCTTAATAATATCCTAATGGTCATTTTAAACCAATTACCAAAGAAAACCAAGCTTGAAAACAAAGTTAAAACACAAAATGTGTTTAAGGAGTCTTAAAGCACATTTTTGAAAAATTGTCTTGTAAAGGAGTTTTGAGTGGCTAAATGTCCATAATTACTCTTTAATTAACATGTGTGCTACTTAATCACATTAGGAGGTCTAAATCAATGGGAAATCAAAAATTTCACAAATAAGTGCACTAGTTTATGAATAGTAACCAAATAGTGCCTAGTTTAGTCTTTAATCAATTAAGTCTAATTAGTTGGTCAAAAAAGACCATGACTTGCCTTAATTAATAGGGGACCGGTTTTCTAAAGGAGAATGAGTCACCATGAGTAGCCAAATAATGTTAGAAAAGAAGAGGGAAAAAGTAAGAGGTTACTATTTGCTTTTAGAAACAAAAATCTCACATTTGCTCACCTCTCTCCTCACTTCTTCATTCTCTCTTCTTCCCACCGGTTGCTACTACTCCTCCCTCTCTTCTTCTTTAAGTGAAGAACAACCCCATGCCAAGCTCCATCTTCCTTTGATCACTACTCACTCATTTTAGCTCCAAATCAAAAACTAAACACATATTATTCTTAGTTAGCTCAAGCTCTAGCTTTCTATCTTTCAAATTTGGAAAAGCTTCATTTTGGAGCCATGGGAAATCTCCATTGAAGGGGGAAAAATAAGCTTGGAGGGTGCATTAGCTTCTCCATTCTCTTAAGGTAAAGAATATGTAAGAAAAGTTAGGTTTCCATCATTTCTTCTACATGGCCGAAAATTACCACTCATGGGGCCTTGTTTTTTATGCCTTGTTCTAGCTTGTTTCATTCACCAAGGACTAGTAGAGGTCCTCTTTCATTCAATGCCCAAGTCTACTTTGAGACTTCAAAGGTAATCATCCACTTTTATGTCTTAAAACACATTTTTAACCTAGGTTTTCATTCCTCAAGGTTAGTGTATTGTTTAGCACTCATGAGAGTCATTGTATATTGATTAGAACATTGGCGAAGGAAATTTAATGGGTGGCCGAGATTCATTCAAGAAGAAGGTCTAAGGAGGAAGTTAAGATAATCTTGAGAAAACAAGGTAAAATGCTTACCTAATGGTGGTTTAAGTTTTAAGGGATGGTATTTAGATAAGTACCAATGTAGCTTTAAGCTTACATTAGGTAATGGGTTTAATAACCTAGGGAAAAGAATTTAAACAAGCTTATGAACTTGTGACTAACGAGCCAATGAGAATGAGTTAGTAAGATAAGTTTAAGATGGATTTTAAGAGCATTATAACTACTATGAGATTGATGGTGTATTTACAGGTTGAAAGCTTTTATTGTGGAAATTCAGTGTTTAAGTTTAAGTTATTTAAGGGCCTAAGAGCCATGTCATTTAAGAGCCTTAGTGCTATGCAATTTAAGATTATTGCAATATATTGAGTTTGTTGTAAATGAGTTGGTTTGGGTGATGAAATATGATGAGAAAGAACTTGATGTGTGTGAGATGGTTGAATGAGGAAACAATGCATTTGGGCATGACAATATACTAGAGAAGCTATGGCGAAATTTGAGTAGAAAACAAAGTGTTTAAGTGTAGTGGTGGGTTAAGATGCCTTAGGATTCACTTGGGATCATTAAAAGGAATTAGTGGAAATGAGTTAACTAAGGAGTTCTTGAGGATGAGAATGACCTAGAGTTTTCTAGGAAGAATTAGAGGATTGGTGGGGTATTGAACACACCAAATTCATGGTAAGAGGAATGGTAAGACTTGTACAAAATTTGGAGGAGAAGGTGTATAATGCATTAAGATGATTTAGGTATGAACTAGGGAATATGACAATGAGAATTTTGGGAAGCTTGTGTAAGTAGTGATGATGCTAGTAGTGTGAACAATAAGGTTTTAGTCTAGATGGTAATGAGTGGACTTAGGTGATGGAAGTGAAAATTGAAGGAGAATTTTGTAGATTGACTAGGAACGTATAAGAGTGTAAGATCATGCGGATGTGAGTAAATTGAGTAAAAGAGATGTAGGTGTCTAATGAGGGTGTAGGAAGGTCAAGGTAAAGAAGAACAAGGTCAAGGTGCTAAGAGGATGTGAAGAAATGTATAGGTAAGTTCATGAGTTTAGGTTGATGAGCAAAATGGGAAAGAGAGGAATTGGTGCATTGATATGCAAGGTGACTTGGTTGAAGTTTGGTAAGGTTACAAGTTGGAAATGTAAGGAAATAAGTCCTAATGTTAGGAGTTTTTAAAAGGATGAGCGAATGTTTAAGAAGATCTTTGGAAATTGTTTTGGAGAGCTGGTGGAAGTTCTAAGGTGAGTTTAAGTGCCTAAGTGGTATTAGGACACATGGGGGAACTTGTGGAGAAGTTTGGAGTCAAATGGGAATTTAGAAACAAGGTTCTGGAGCCGACCGACCTTAGGGACCGGACCTGCAAGGTCGGTCGAGCTCAGTTTACACTACCGGAAAGAGTTTCTGGAATCGACCGAACTTGGGGGACCGGACTTACAAGTTCGGTCGGACTTGTATTTTGTGTACGAATTGAGTCTCTAGAATCGACCGAACTTGGGACCGACCTTGGCAATTCGGTCGGGCTTAAATTTTCCACGGGAAAACTCTCGGAATGGACCAACCTTGGGGACCGGACTTGCAAGGTCGGTCGGGGTAAAATTTTCAAACGAAATAAGTTTCTGGAATGGACCGCCCTTGGGTAAGGTCGGTCGGTAAGGTCGGTCGACCCTTAAGTTGTAAAAAAAAAGAAAAAAGAGAGACCCCTAAGGAAGTTTAGTGGTATTAATGGTACCCCATTAAGAGGGCAATGATGAATAGAGGTATAAAGACCTAAGAGATTAAGATAAGTATAAACTTAAAAGTTTAAGGTTAAGTTGTAAAACTTAAGAGGTGTTAGGTGGGAATCATTATGGGTTAAGTAAGTTTAATAGTTGAATTAAGTTAAGTGATTAACAACCTAAACTGAATGAATGTTTTAGGGCTTGAGTATTGGACTCCGGAAGAGAGTAAGCAACCGAACGACCAACGGTGAACGGTACAGTTCTTCTCGTGACCTGCTTGCTAACGAGGTGTCCCTCGGCTTGTGTGCTATTTGTTTTTGTGTGCTCACTAAACAAGATAAAGCGTGCAACCGGAACATTATGTTATTGTATTGTTGTGTGATGTTTGAAAACTAACACAACTTACCGTGAGAACTTACTAACCAACGTTTAGTAAGGAATTGAGTGAGACTAAGGAACGCTCCCTAATATAGTTTGTTATAAACCGAAAGAGTTAACCAACAAACATTGTCTTGAGACTTCTACTAACTGGAACATAAGGGGGGGAGTGAGGAACCCGGGACTGACTCCGGTCATGCATGCTAAGGAAAAATGGGGTTGGTATCTAGCAGATCCGACTTCCGCTTAAGGACTTGTCTTCGGACTTGTTTCCTAGGGTCGGTTGCCGGCTCAGCTACATTGGACATACAGTCCAAGGTAGGAGGCATTAAGATGGTGCGGTAGGATCACCTAAATCCTAAATTATAAGATAGTTGTCTATTCAACCAATGGAGTTAAAAGCTCATTGGCTAGGGTTGCTTTGACCCGACAAAAATAAACATTGAGGTAAGATACAATCATTTCTATTTAAAGAGTGGTTTGTATTCTAAGATTAAGATAAGGTTTGAGATAAGTTGCAACCATTCCTTTTTAAAGGATGGTTTGTATTGTAAGACTAAGATAAGCTACATCCATTCCTTTTTAAGGATGATTGTTTTCTAAGACTAAGATTGAGGTAAGATAAGGATGGACTAAGATTAGAGGAAACGTAACTTAAGGAGTGAAGTATTGACTCACTAATAAGGGAACGCATTTAAGTCGTTCATTGTGTTTGAACTTTGATTGTTCATAATTGGTTTGTTGTTTATTGCACTTTCTATTATGTTTGTGCATCAATCAACCTCCATGCTATCGACAATTAGTCGTCGTAGCCACGTTAGCTGGGGGCCATGAGAGGATTGTACTAGCATTCGTGCTGACCCCCTTTGGGGGCTGTTTTTACTACACATGTGAAGTCAGGAGGCGGCCGTCACGAGAGTAAGATGGGGTACAAGCGTTACGGGTTAAGTGTGGCCTACGAGTTGTGCATGTACACTCGTATGGCATTTGAGTTAGTAAGATGTATAGGATGTGAGGGGATTGTAAGAAGGATATGTTATGGGTTAAGATTGGTATGTACTAATGTTCGGCATATTCTGTAGTCAGACCGTGGCAAGGTCCTGGAATGTATTTGAATCCGCTGCAGAGTTTGTATATATGGTGATAAGTTTGTGACCACGATTGGATCGAGATGGGGTGTTACAAAAAGTGGTATCAGAGCGTAGTTACGCTCTGAAGACAAGAATTACCGAACTTAGGAGAATACAGAGTTGAGTTTGAGTTATGGGCTAAGGGTGAGTGATAGAGTGAGAGGTGCGTTAGTTAGGACTTCCCGGTATTTACCGGATATCTATAGTACCTAGACCCGCCCTCCACATCCTAACCCCTAAATATGGGGAACAAACGCCAGAGAGAAGAAACCTTCTCTTACTCGGGAAAACCCAATCTGGTAGTTAGTTAACAGTAGCAATACGAGAAACATCTTGTTGCACAACAGTTACGGAGAACTTGGAGGTTAGTAATGGCGCAACAGAGAAATAGGCGCTACCTATGGAATTCTATCAGTGAGAGAACGGTAATTACCGGTAACATGGGTCGACATCTACGCATGCGAGTTACCCCGCAATACCAATGGTTAAAAAAGATAAGTGACATGATACCGGACAGTGGTCTGAATAAGCATAGCAGTGGGATAATATAAAGCTTAAGGGATAAGATTACTGGAGAGTCCAGTTAAGAACGGGAACTCCAAACCCCATACAATGAAAGAGGTTGCAAACCTGGCCGACATAACGCAGGCGACGGCAGAAACTCATACAACTGTATACCGGAATAGGACTACGATGTAGTGCCTAAAGGAGAATCATTACTTAGTAACCACTACAAAATGTGGGAAGACAGGAGCGAGGCTAAGACAGGAGTAAATAACAAGGGGTTCCCTCAGAAAGGGAACACCCTGATAAGTGATAGCACTATCAAAACGGCAAGGAAACTACTAAAGGTCAGTTTCCAAACTAAAGAACATCGAAGGATTCCCGAGGACTATCAAAGATATAAAAGATCAGGTGGAAGTACCACTACCGACGCACACAGTACCGGTAAACCATCTTGCATGGCGCACTTGCCATAGCAAGTGCTACCACGGTTAAACTACACGAAAAGCCATCATGGCGAGGTAATAGAATGCTACAGTTTTTAGTACACTAATACCGGATTGTAAATCTATAAGAACGGGAGAATGAACCTTGGAAGGGCCTGACGGCCTGACCATGATGAGATGAGTCGACACACCAGTCAGGGAGCTGAACTTGGACGAAATACTAAACAATACAATTTTAGCAATGGTACAACCTACTACAACAACAACCGACAGTGCAGTAAGAACATTAATCCCAAACCCCGAGAGGAAAACATAAGAGATCGCTCAGTAATGCGAGCAAAACCACGCAAGTGATAATGTACAAGGAATGCATTACGGAATACAATGAAGACCGTCGACATAAAAACTTTCAACAAGAATGGGATAAGACTCCAGATTGATCACTAAGAATACCAATAACAAACATTCTACAATGAAGATGTTGGTGAACCCAGGAAACAAGGGTAAAAGAAATGAACGTAAACTATAACCTACTAAGGAATTAAAGACGTGCAACCCTGAGAAGGAAAGCTCAGAGGACTACCCCCACAGAGCGGGCATAGTCGAGCCGAACAAACTGATGAATGACAGTTAATACTGTTCGTCTAACCCGGTAACACCCAAGTATGATTGATCATCAACGGTGGCGTAGTCAACGGAAGTTGAACGAAGCGTTGAGATGGAAGTGTAAGATGACAGGATGATATCCAACTTGGACACCGTAAGGAAAACGCCTAATACGAACCTAACCTTGATTGCTAAAAGACATATCTAGTAAAATGACAGTATTTTCGAAAACACTAAGTAACCTCAGATCACCTGAATAAACTTCCATAGCAGGAAGCAGGATGCAGCAACTTACCATGAAATCCGATACTACATTTAAAATGTAACCTAACGGTGGATAGCGTCTAAGAACCAGAATCTTATGAGGATAACCTACAGATGAATACGAGTACATTAATGGACTGAGGCATTAAGCACTAAGAGCCTACGAGGCAAGGATGTTAACCACATCAGAGCCGAGGCACAGTAAGTTATAAGCGAGCTTATTTAAGCCATGAAGGGCTACAATTCGTAGATATGAACGGTTACCAAACCTATAACTTAGATTGTGGAAAATATTGCCAGGAAAAGGCACCAATTAGAATAATGAGATAGTACATTGGCAGGGGTGGACAACGAACCATGCCTTTTAGGGTGGGGAACTCTCCTTGTTGTGAGCCATGAGTGGGAATAAACCCCTCAAAAAGGGCTTTCACTTATTAGAGAAATAATACGTTTGTTAGAGAATGGAAACTGTAAACCTTGAGATACCTTAGAACATACCAGATACACTTGAATAATAAGGAAGGCTACAGAGTCATACCTCATATCCAACACCCAAGATTTAAGAATCAGTGATCGTCAGAGATAAACATGGTGAGTGCGCAGAATGGCACGTCAAGTGACCAACGCTCAGAAGAGCTTGTGAGTAAACGGATGACTTCTTCAGTAACCAGTTAAATTACATGGTAAGTAACATCATAAAGGGTGGAAGAAGTGAGAGAGACTAACCTACATACGAACCGAAATTGAAGTAAACACCTTCATGTTTAGAGACAACCATTTTACAAACGGCATGGCAACCGCCATACACTGAAATTGGAGAAACCCCAGTGTGCTTACACCAGGAGGGAATTGAATATAATAAGATGTTAGAATAAGTGAGTAAGTAGTTGCACCATCAATGGGAAAACATGGTAAAGGCCAACTACCACGGTAGCAGAGGTCATAAGGGCAATACCTTTATAAGTGGATTAAGTCATGGTGCGCGGTAAAAGCGACATTATGTATGAGCCGTCAAATATTGACACTGAGGCAATTAGATTAATGAACTAAGACCAATATAAGTAAGGGAATAAGATGGTAGACGAGCTGTGCATTGATGCCATAGTCTGGACCTGGTTAGGTAAGATTTCACAGGAAGCACACTACCCATTCCTTAAGGAACTGGAAGTACATTCCTAGTAGAACAAGAATGAGAAAAGATAAGAGGCTCTATGGAAAGAGACCTCAATTACTAAGAGACTGATCAGAACAGGATACAGAAAGAACTAGAGCATACAATACCCAAGAACGTAGCAAATGGATTTCCCTTGATTAAATTCAAGAAGAACAATAAGTGTTATTATGGAACATGAAAGAGGAGATCGACAACAGAATACTTCATAATTAGCAATAGCTAAACGTGTGACGGACACTATGAGTTTACTAAAACGAGACGTGGGACGACTGCACCCACAGGGGGCTTGCAGGCCTGACACGCTCATTTATGAGTTAGTTGGGTACTTAGTAATGTACCAGTAAGGTACCCCATGCATGTAGACGAGTGGTGTAAGGAACACGGGAAGTAGTCGACTCCGTACCACGGACAACGACGCAAGACCAGACAGAGCAGCTACTACCGCAAACAGTCGAAGAGAAGAATTCAGTTGAACCAACAACACAAGGAATCAGAGAACAAATAATTAAGGACTATGAAGTGCGAAGAGCACGGATTGTTAAGTACAGACATTGGACGTGTCTTAAGATGTAAGAGATTAAATTGTAAGAGCAATAAGCACTAAACAGTAATCTCAGATTAAGAATCATCCTCAGACCAAAGGTCAGATGGAAAGAACGATTTAGACACTTGAGAAAACACTAAGAATACAAACATTAGATCTCCAGGGAGACTGGATAGACGAGCTACAACTCATCAAGGCCGTGTATATATTAAGATAACACATGTCCATTGAAAGACCTTTAGTACACAAATATAAGCATGCAGGAGAAGAATATACAATAATGTAAAAGGATAAGAAAGGCAAATTAAGCCTAAGATTATCAGAGTCGCGCAGCTGAAGCTAGCACACCACTACCTTTGAGATTAGACCAAACTAAGTTAAGAATATGGTATAGGTACCGTTAAGAATCCTCGATACAGAGATTAGTCATTAGCATAGTTATGACCCTCTGATCGAATTGTAAGTGAGATAGATGACATGGAAGCTAGAATGCTTGGTGAGAATTAGACATCTTGAACCTATGTTCAAGAATGATATAGTGTTGATTACGTAGGCGTAATCCTTTTTAAGGGGGGTAGAGCGAAAACGCTTAGCGTATGTTTATGTACTGAGTACATAAACTACGGTGTGCATAGCACAAAAGAATTTGAGAATATGTTTTACATAACATTTTGAGATAAATTATGGTTATTGCGCACAGAAGATGTGAATACCATACATATTAAGTACCTATCTTGTTAACTCCGGTGTGAGTACAAGTTAAGAGAATTAAGGAAGAGGATTAAGGAGACTTAAGGAATATGGAATATATGAGATATGGGTCGGTATGAAACTACATGTGAGATAAGAAATAAGATACACTATGATATATTATTTGATATGAGTATGAGGTAGAAATAGTAATGCTATGTATATAAGATGGTGAGAATTGATATGAGACTGATATAGAACTTAGTAAGAATGAGAGCTAGCCTTGAGGTAATTACTAAGAGATGAACTGGGAATGTTTTTGCTGAGTCCACACCTTGGAGATGTATTGATTATGATTAGAAGAACTAAAGATAGAAAATTGACATGAGTGAATTATTTGGATGCTTGAAAAAGACGTGGGAGGTGGAACTTGATTTTCTAGGGATCAAGGGAACCAAACACAAATTAGGGTGGAAGGATATTCTACACTGATGTTGATCACATCAGGGTTGAATGATTCCTGAAACTCCCTACCAGTGGTCACAATTAAATCACGCTAAGGATGAGGCATTAGGATAAAATTAATTGGAGTTGATTGTATTTTTTTTTATTAGAGGAATTATTCCTCACATGACCTCGTAAAAAGGATTACCTTTTTAACTGAGTCTCTCCCATGAAGTCGAGACGCACGAGCCTTTGTCTTCGGACCGGTGACATGGGGAGAGCAGAGTGTTTTGTATTCTGGCCCATGGTGATGAGGACGAACGAGCCTTGTCTACGGACCGGTGACATGGGAGAATACGTGGAAATTATGTGAATGTTTTAATCATCAAAAGGACAAAGTGAATTTGAGTGATTGTACATGCTTAGCTGTTGTTTGATATTTAAGTAGACGCAATGTCAATGGGCTCAGCAAAATTTATTCATATTAACTTCCACATACACCTCTTACTTAGCGAGGGTACGCCGACTATTTGGTCGATATGTCATCAGTTTGTTCGGCTCGACTATGCCCGCTCTGTGGGGGTAGTCCTCTGAGCTTTCCTTCTCAGGGTTGCACGTCTTTAATTCCTTAGTAGGTTATAGTTTACGTTCATTTCTTTTACCCTTGTTTCCTGGGTTCACCAACATCTTCATTGTAGAATGTTTGTTATTGGTATTCTTAGTGATCAATCTGGAGTCTTATCCCATTCTTGTTGAAAGTTTTTATGTCGACGGTCTTCATTGTATTCCGTAATGCATTCCTTGTACATTATCACTTGCGTAGTGTTTTGCTCGCATTACTGAGCGATCTTTATGTTTTCCTCTCGGGGTTTGGGATTAATGTTCTTACTGCACTGTCGGTTGTTGTTGTAGTAGGTTGTACCATTGCTAAAATTGTATTGTTTAGTATTTCGTCCAAGTTCAGCTCCCTGACTGGTGTGTCGACTCATCTCATCATGGTCAGGCCGTCAGGCCCTTCCAAGGTTCATTCTCCCGTTCTTATAGATTTACAATCCGGTATTAGTGTACTAAAAACGTAGCATTCTATTACCTCGCCATGATGGCTTTTCGTGTAGTTTAACCGTGGTAGCACTTGCTATGGCAAGTGCGCCATGCAAGATGGTTTACCGGTACTGTGTGCGTCGGTAGTGGTACTTCCACCTGATCTTTTATATCTTTGATAGTCCTCGGGAATCCTTCGATGTTCTTTAGTTTGGAAACTGACCCTTTAGTAGTTTCCTTGCCGTTTTGATAGTGCTATCACTTATCAGGGTGTTCCCTTTCTGAGGGAACCCCTTGTTATTTACTCCTGTCTTAGCCTCGCTCCTGTCTTCCCACATTTTGTAGTGGTTACTAAGTAATGATTCTCCTTTAGGCACTACATCGTAGTCCTATTCCGGTATACAGTTGTATGAGTTTCTGCCGTCGCCTGCGTTATGTCGGCCAGGTTTGCAACCTCTTTCATTGTATGGGGTTTGAGTTCCCGTTCTTAACGGACTCTCCAGTAATCTTATCCCTTAAGCTTTATATTATCCCACTGCTATGCTTATTCAGACCACTGTCCGGTACTCATGTCACTTATCTTTTTTAACCATTGTATTGCGGGGTAACTCGCTGCGTAGCATGTCGACCCATGTTACCGGTAATTACCGTTCTCTCACTGATAGAATTCCATAGGTAGCGCCTATTTCTCTGTTGCGCCATTACTAACCTCCAAGTTCTCCGTAACTGTTGTGCAACAAGATGTTTCTCGTATTGCTACTGTTAACTAACTACCAGATTGGGTTTTCCCGAGTAAGAGAAGGTTTCTTCTCTCTGGCGTTTGTTCCCCATATTTAGGGTTAGGATGTGGAGGGCGGGTCTAGGTACTATAGATATCCGGTAAATACCGGGAAGTCCTAACTAACGCACCTCTCACTCTATCACTCACCCTTAGCCCATAACTCAAACTCAACTCTGTATTCTCCTAAGTTCGGTAATTCTTGTCTTCAGAGCGTAACTACGCTCTGATACCACTTTTTGTAAACACCCATCTCGATCCAATCGTGGATCACAAACTTATCACCATATATACAAACTCTGCAGCGGATTCAAATACATTCCAGGACCTGCCACGGTCTGACTACAGAATATGCCGAACATTAGTACATACCAATCTTAACCAATACATATCCTTCTTACAATCCCCTCACATCCTATACATCTTACTAACTCAAATGCCATACGAGTGTACATGCACAACTCGTAGGCCACACTTAACCCGTAACGCTTGTACCCCATCTTACTCTCGTGACGGCCGCCTCCTGACTTCACATGTGTAGTAAAAACAGCCCCCAAAGGGGGTCAGCACGAATGCTAGTACAATCCTCTCATGGCCCCCAGCTAACGTGGCTACGACGACTAATTGTCGATAGCATGGAGGTTGATTGATGCACAACATAATAGAAAGTGCAATAAACAACAAACCAATTATGAACAATCAAAGTTCAAACACAATGAACGACTTAAATGCGTTCCCTTATTAGTGAGTCAATACTTCACTCCTTAAGTTACGTTTCCTCTAATCTTAGTCCATCCTTATCTTACCTCAATCTTAGTCTTAGAAAACAATCATCCTTAAAAAGGAATGGATGTAGCTTATCTTAGTCTTACAATACAAACCATCCTTTAAAAAGGAATGGTTGCAACTTATCTCAAACCTTATCTTAATCTTAGAATACAAACCACTCTTTAAATAGAAATGATTGTATCTTACCTCAATGTTTATTTTTGTCGGGTCAAAAGCAAACCTAGCCAATGAGCTTTTAACTCCATTGGTTGAATAGACAACTATCTTATAATTTAGGATTTAGGTGATCCTACCGCACCATCTTAATGCCTCCTACCTTGGACTGTATGTCCAATGTAGCTGAGCCGGCAACCGACCCTAGGAAACAAGTCCGAAGACAAGTCCTTAAGCGGAAGTCGGATCTGCTAGATACCAACCCCATTTTTCCTTAGCATGCATGACCGGAGTCAGTCCCGGGTTCCTCACTCCCCCCCTTATGTTCCAGTTAGTAGAAGTCTCAAGACAATGTTTGTTGGTTAACTCTTTCGGTTTATAACAAACTATATTAGGGAGCGTTCCTTAGTCTCACTCAATTCCTTACTAAACGTTGGTTAGTAAGTTCTCACGGTAAGTTGTGTTAGTTTTCAAACATCACACAACAATACAATAACATAATGTTCCGGTTGCACGCTTTATCTTGTTTAGTGAGCACACAAAAACAAATAGAACACAAGCCGAGGGACACCTCGTTAGCAAGCAGGTCACGAGAAGAACTGTACCGTTCACCGTTGGTCGTTCGGTTGCTTACTCTCTTCCGGAGTCCAATACTCAAGCCCTAAAACATTCATTCAGTTTAGGTTGTTAATCACTTAACTTAATTCAACTATTAAACTTACTTAACCCATAATGATTCCCACCTAACACCTCTTAAGTTTTACAACTTAACCTTAAACTTTTAAGTTTATACTTATCTTAATCTCTTAGGTCTTTATACCTCTATTCATCATTGCCCTCTTAATGGGGTACCATTAATACCACTAAACTTCCTTAGGGGTCTCTCTTTTTTCTTTTTTTTTACAACTTAAGGGTCGACCGACCTTACCGACCGACCTTACCCAAGGGCGGTCCATTCCAGAAACTTATTTCGTTTGAAAATTTTACCCCGACCGACCTTGCAAGTCCGGTCCCCAAGGTTGGTCCATTCCGAGAGTTTTCCCGTGGAAAATTTAAGCCCGACCGAATTGCCAAGGTCGGTCCCAAGTTCGGTCGATTCTAGAGACTCAATTCGTACACAAAATACAAGTCCGACCGAACTTGTAAGTCCGGTCCCCAAGTTCGGTCGATTCCAGAAACTCTTTCCGGTAGTGTAAACTGAGCTCGACCGACCTTGCAGGTCCGGTCCCTAAGGTCGGTCGGCTCCAGAACCTTGTTTCTAAATTCCCATTTGACTCCAAACTTATTCCACAAGTTCCCCCATGTGTCCTAATACCACTTAGGCACTTAAACTCACCTTAGAACTTCCACCAGCTCTCCAAAACAATTTCCAAAGATCTTCTTAAACATTCGCTCATCCTTTTAAAAACTCCTAACACTTAGGACTTATTTCCTTACATTTCCAACTTGTAACCTTACCAAACTTCAACCAAGTCACCTTGCATATCAATGCACCAATTCCTCTCTTTCCCATTTTGCTCATCAACCTAAACTCATGAACTTACCTATACATTTCTTCACATCCTCTTAGCACCTTGACCTTGTTCTTCTTTACCTTGACCTTCCTACACCCTCATTAGACACCTACATCTCTTTTACTCAATTTACTCACATCCGCATGATCTTACACTCTTATACGTTCCTAGTCAATCTACAAAATTCTCCTTCAATTTTCACTTCCATCACCTAAGTCCACTCATTACCATCTAGACTAAAACCTTATTGTTCACACTACTAGCATCATCACTACTTACACAAGCTTCCCAAAATTCTCATTGTCATATTCCCTAGTTCATACCTAAATCATCTAATGCATTATACACCTTCTCCTCCAAATTTTGTACAAGTCTTACCATTCTCTTACCATGAATTTGGTGTGTTCAATACCCCACCAATCCTCTAATTCTTCCTAGAAAACTCTAGGTCATTCTCATCCTCAAGAACTCCTTAGTTAAACTCATTTCCACTCAAATTCCTTTTAATGATCCCAAGTGAATCCTAAGGCATCTTAACCCACCACTACACTTAAACACTTTGTTTTCTACTCAAATTTCGCCATAGCTTCTCTAGTATATTGTCATGCCCAAATGCATTGTTTCCTCATTCAACCATCTCACACACATCAAGTTCTTTCTCATCATATTTCATCACCCAAACCAACTCATTTACAACAAACTCAATATATTGCAATAATCTTAAATTGCATAGCACTAAGGCTCTTAAATGACATGGCTCTTAGGCCCTTAAATAACTTAAACTTAAACACTGAATTTCCCACAATAAAAGCTTTCAACCTGTAAATACACCATCAATCTCATAGTAGTTATAATGCTCTTAAAATCCATCTTAAACTTATCTTACTAACTCATTCTCATTGGCTCGTTAGTCACAAGTTCATAAGCTTGTTTAAATTCTTTTCCCTAGGTTATTAAACCCATTACCTAATGTAAGCTTAAAGCTACATTGGTACTTATCTAAATACCGTCCCTTAAAACTTAAACCACCATTAGGTAAGCATTTTACTTGTTTTCTCAAGATTATCTTAACTTCCTCCTTAGACCTTCTTCTTGAATGAATCTCGGCCACCCATTAAATTTCCTTCGCCAATGTTCTAATCAATATACAATGACTCTCATGAGTGCTAAACAATACACTAACCTTGAGGAATGAAAACCTAGGTTAAAAATGTGTTTTAAGACATAAAAGTGGATGATTACCTTTGAAGTCTCAAAGTAGACTTGGGCATGAATGAAAGAGGACCTCTACTAGTCCTTGGTGAATGAAACAAGCTAGAACAAGGCATAAAAAACAAGGCCCCATGAGTGGTAATTTTCGGCCATGTAGAAGAAATGATGGAAACCTAACTTTTCTTACATATTCTTTACCTTAAGAGAATGGAGAAGCTAATGCACCCTCCAAGCTTATTTTTCCCCCTTCAATGGAGATTTCCCATGGCTCCAAAATGAAGCTTTTCCAAATTTGAAAGATAGAAAGCTAGAGCTTGAGCTAACTAAGAATAATATGTGTTTAGTTTTTGATTTGGAGCTAAAATGAGTGAGTAGTGATCAAAGGAAGATGGAGCTTGGCATGGGGTTGTTCTTCACTTAAAGAAGAAGAGAGGGAGGTAGTAGTAGCAACCGGTGGGAAGAAGAGAGAATGAAGAAGTGAGGAGAGAGGTGAGCAAATGTGAGATTTTTGTTTCTAAAAGCAAATAGTAACCTCTTACTTTTTCCCTCTTCTTTTCTAACATTATTTGGCTACTCATGGTGACTCATTCTCCTTTAGAAAACCGGTCCCCTATTAATTAAGGCAAGTCATGGTCTTTTTTGACCAACTAATTAGACTTAATTGATTAAAGACTAAACTAGGCACTATTTGGTTACTATTCATAAACTAGTGCACTTATTTGTGAAATTTTTGATTTCCCATTGATTTAGACCTCCTAATGTGATTAAGTAGCACACATGTTAATTAAAGAGTAATTATGGACATTTAGCCACTCAAAACTCCTTTACAAGACAATTTTTCAAAAATGTGCTTTAAGACTCCTTAAACACATTTTGTGTTTTAACTTTGTTTTCAAGCTTGGTTTTCTTTGGTAATTGGTTTAAAATGACCATTAGGATATTATTAAGGTCTTAGCATGATATTTGGGTGCTCACCCAAGTCTCTCCAAGCTTAGAGCACGTTTTGCCCACATTGCCCTTAAGGCATTTTCTTGTGTTTTCCTTGGTTTAAATTGTCTACCAATCTCTCTAAGGCATATTTTAGACTTACTACATCATATATTGATGTTTACTTAACATACTTAGGTTTGGTATTTCACTTCCCCCAGTCAGGGAAGTTGAGTTTACAATTGAGACTGCACCAGGGACGCAACCAATTTCTAAAGCTCCTTATCGCATGAGTCCAGCTGAACTGAAGGAATTGAAAGTTCAACTACAAGAGTTGCTAGACAAAGGTTTTATTCGTCCCAGTGTTTCTCCTTGGGGCGCACCTGTGTTGTTCGTTAAGAAGAAAGATGGAACTTTGAGATTATGCATAGACTACCGGGAGCTCAACAAGGTGACTATCAAGAATAAGTATCCTCTTCCTCGTATTGATGATTATTTGATCAGTTAGCTGGAGCTTGTGTATTTTCAAAGATTGATCTTCGCTCGGGCTATCATCAATTGAGGATCAAAGTAGATGATGTTCCTAAGTCAGCTTTCAGGACGCGTTATGGGCATTATGAATTTCTAGTAATGCCTTTGGGCTGACAAATGCTCCCTCTTTCATGGATATGATGAATCGGGTTTTTAAGCCCTATCTGGATCGCTTTGTTGTGGTTTTTATTGATGACATTTTGGTTTACTCTAAGAGTATCGAAGAACACGAAGAGCACTTGAGGATTGTACTTCAGACTTTGAAGGAGCGCAAGCTTTATGCCAAGCTGAAGAAATGTGCATTCTGGTTGGATCATGTAGTTTTCCTTGGTCATGTAGTATCAAAGGATGGAATCTCTGTTGATCCGGAAAAGATCAAGGCTATTACTGAGTGGGCTAGACCTACAAACGTCTCTGAGATGCGTAGTTTTCTGGGCTTGGCTGGCTATTACAAGAAATTTGTGGAGGATTCTCTAAGTTGGTTACTCCGCTGACTCGTCTTATTCGGAAGGATGTTAAATATGAGTGGAGTGAAGCATGCGAAAAGAGTTTTCAGGAGCTTAAAAGACGATTGACTACTGCCCCTATTCTTACCTTACCTTCCGGGACTGATGGTTTGGAGGTATATTGTGACGCTTACATAAGGGTTTAGGTTGTGTTTTGATGCAGCACGGAAAAGTTGTTGCCTATGGTTCGCGACAACTTAAGCCGTATGAGAAGAATTACCCGACCCACGACTTGGAGTTGGCTGCAGTTGTGTTCGCTCTGAAAATCTGGAGACACCATCTGTTTGGAGCTTCATGTAAGATATATACAGACCATAAAAGCCTTAAATATTTGTTCACCCAGAAAGAATTGAATATGAGACAGAGAAGGTGGTTAGAATTGCTTAATGATTATGACTTGGAGATTTTATACCATCCGGGAAAGGCTAATGTAGTGGCAGATGCTCTCAGCCGTAAGGAGCATCCACAGTAGCATGTTTGTTTTCTGGGTCTCATATGTCTTTAAAAGAATTGCAGATGATGGGTATTGAGGTCACAAAGTCAGGAAGTTCTAGTGTTTTGGCAGCACTTCAGATTCAGCCCACTTTATTTAGAAGATCAAGGATACTCAGAAGGATGATGAATATCTTAGCAAGGTCAGGGAGAGAATTTCGGCTGGGAAAGAGACTGATTTCAAATTTCTGATGATGATTGTTTGAGGTTCAGGGATAGGATCTGTGTGCCAAATGATTCAGCTCTTAAGCTAGAAATTATGCAAGAGGCGCATAGAACCCCTTATTCAGTGCACCCTGGAGGGGTAAAGATGTATCGAGATCTCAATGAGACATTTTGGTGGAATAATATGAAAAAGGAAATTTCTGAGTTTGTTGCGAGATGTCAAACTTGCCAGCAGGTGAAAGCTGAACATTAGAGACCTGCGGGACTTCTTCAACCATTGCCGATCCCTGAGTGGAAGTGGGAGAGCATTGGTATGGATTTCATAGTTGGGCTTCCTCGGACTTTGAAGGGTAATAATGCAGTGTGGGTGATTGTGGACCGTCTCACTAAGAGTGCCCATTTCTTACCCATTAAGAACACTTTCAGCCTAGAGCGATTGGCTAGACTTTACATTGATGAGATAGTTCGGTTGCATGGAGTTCCTGCAACTATTATATCAGATAGAGATCCCAGATTTGTGTCCCACTTTGGGATAGCTTGCATAGGGCGTTGGGAACTAAGCTTGCCTTTAGTTCTGCATATCATCCTCAGACGGATGGCCAGACAGAAAGAGCCAATCAGATTTTAGAAGATATGTTCCGCGCTTGTGTGTTAGATTTCAAGGGAAATGGGATGATCATTTGACTTTAATTGAGTTCTCCTACAATAATAGCTACCAATCTAGTATTGGTATGACACCTTTTGAGGCTCTTTACGGGCGGAAGTGTAGGTCTCCTATCTGCTGGGATGATCTAAAGGAGCGGAAGCTTTTGGGACCCGAAGTTGTTCAGGATGCAGTTAATAAGATTCAGATAATCGGGGAGCGTCTTCGTGTAGCTTTGAGTAGGTAGAAGAGTTATGCGGACATTAGAAGAAGGCCTTTGGAATTTCAGATTGGGGACCATGTGCTCTTGAAAGTATCTTCAGTAAGAGGAGTTATGAGGTTCGGAAAGAGTGGGAAGTTAAGCCCACGGTTTATAGGCCCTTTTGAGGTTCTTGAAAGAATTGGTGAAGTAGCTTATCGCTTAGCCTGCCGCCGGTTCTGTCAGGGGTGCATAATATTTTCATGTGTCCATGCTTCGGAAGTACATTGCTGATCCGTCGCATGTGATTCAGTATGAGCCATTGCAGCTACGTTATGACTTATCTTTTGAGGAGTACCACTCAGGATATTAGCACATGATGTGCAAAAGCTTCGAAGGAGATCGTTTCCGGTAGTGAAAGTGTTATGGGCTAATCATTCAGAACGTGAAGCTACCTGGGAGCAAGAGGAAGATATGAGGACCAAGTATCCTCACCTCTTCAAAAAGTAAGGTACGTTGAATTTCGAGGACGAAATTCTTTTAAGAGGGGAAGATTGTAACGTACAAAAAAAGAATAATATATATATATATATATATATATATATATTATCTACAATATATGTATATAATATCAGGAGATTATTTTTGGAGATAAAGATTACTGTAAATCAGATAATAAGTTGATTATAACTGGATGTTAATACTCAGGTTTATAAAAGGAGACTAAACCCTACTACACAAGACTCCCTTTCGTTTTTTTTTTTTTATTTCCTTATTGCCGGCGCCGTACTCTCATTTGCTCTGCCAGTGCAACCGAGGTGAAGGACCGTGGAGATTTCCATTACTTCCAGAAGGTAATCATCATTACCATTATCTCTGCAACTTCAGTGAAAGTATACAAACTTGTATACGGGATTGGTTACTACTTGACATCAGTATAAGCGCTGATTTTTTTTTTTATTTTGACATTGGGATACGAGCGTCAGGAAACTCTGGGTCTGAAGGAGTTTAAAACAAGAGTTTGTCACTGAATCGACGATCAAGATCTACCGGTATGATTTTATTAGGTTAATCAGTATTGTCAGGGTTATATTTTGACAGAAAAGTTACCGGTTTTGATACCGATTATACTATGGAATTATCCCTGCAGTTTTAGAGATTTCAGTTTATTCGGGGAAAACCGCAACATCAGTTTAAAGATTAACAGTGGTCTTGGTTGTCAAGTAGGTGATGAACTGATTCAATTTGAGTGCGCATTGACCTTATAAAAATTATTTTCGTATTAAATCAGTTACCACCAACCGCAAATCTACTCAACCGATTATTTCAGATTTTAGTTCATTGCCTGTATAAGATGAAGAGGTTTCGATCTGTCCCATTATTTCATCCGAGTATACTACATTATTATCTACACAGGTTTTCGATAAATAATTATTTTATAAATCTAGTTTGGTGGTGTTAGCACTATTCTACTACATATATTGTTTTTAGATCTCAAGTACATTTGCCGTTTGTTACGACTTGCCATGGTGAATTCATTGAACATCCATTGAATTCAACTATCATTTTCTTGATTTGATTAATGGTTGACTTCTGCTGCTTTACATTTTTTAATCAAAATGAATACTTTTAATTTAGAGTAAATTACTCAGAAACCCCTGAGGATTGGGATATTACAGTTAACCCCCTTGTGTTATCATAATTACTGGTAACCACCTCAAGGTTAAGGTATCTTGACTACGAGCCCCCAAACTATATCTTGTTATTATGAAGTTAACTACGTGTTGACCTATCAGCTTAATCACATTAATAATGTCAAACTGGACAAAAAACACTACGTAATATGTGTTTTATTTTCCTAAAAATGTCAACCTTGCCTCAAAAATGCATCAAAAGTGGGATGAGAGTAGTTAGTTGATGTTGATTAAGCAGTTTTGTTGTCCAGCATGGCATTATTTATGTGATTAGTTGATAGATCAACACGTAGTTAACTTTATAATAACAAAGTTATATTTTGGGCTCGTAGTCAAAGATACCTTACCTTGAGGTGGTTACCAATAATTATGATAAACACAAGGGGGTTAACGGTAATATCTCAAACCTCAGGGGGTTCTGAATAATTACTCTTTAATTTAATAGTGTTTTGCTACACATCTTATTTTGATCTTCACGCACGTTTGAGTATATTTTCACACTAAAGCAGTATAACCATTTTTTAATAATGTTTACATGCTTATATGTTTTGCGTATAATATATATACATTTACTTTCCTATGAAGTATTGCGGATCTATATTTTATACATCAAATACTGTATCTGATTTGCATGTATGTTGGGCGTAAGATGACATCTAGCTCATATATATTTATTCTATATGTTACCGCTTTGATTATTTTGTAAACATCGGTGAATACATGTACGTATAAGTTTATAAGTACAAAGTCCTCGTTAGTTGGTTTTGGGATTTGGACTATGTGAATATGTTTTGTGAAACAATCTGTTTTGGGACCTACTACCTGTCCCGTCATAAGTGTCCTGTTTACTTTTTGGCACGTTTTTCCACCTCAAATTAAACATATAAGGTAAAATAATTTTATAACACTAAATTTTGTATTATATAGTTTATCATGTAAGGAATCATATGCAAAACTTAAATTTTCAAATTAATTTATCATACATGTTAAAAATTGAAGTCAAACGACATATCCAAATAGTAAATAGGACGGTCAAGGCGGGACGGAGGGAGTAGTTTTTGCTTCTGAACCGTGGATGACTGGGTCGAGTTATCCCGTAGCGCGCTATGTAGGACGTCCTTCTGTATATATATTACGGGCATTCCCCGTTCTGTTATTTGGAGTCGACGGACTCATTCTGTTATCTGGGATCTTCTGACCCATTCTGTTATCTGAGGTCTTCCGACCTATTCTGTATGCTCTGAACTAAGGTTCCTTAAAAACTCTGTTTCCGATATGTTCTAATTTGCATAAGATTCTACTCTGTTTCAGTGTGATTTGAATTCCGGTTTCAGTACTTGTGTTATTATTATTTTGATACATATATATATGTATAATTATGTTCAGTAAAAATGTTTTGAGCGTTGCTCATTTTGTTGATGTTTATTGCTTACTGAGCGTGTGGTTGCTCACCCCTTTCTACTACAACATTTTGCAGATTAGGATTAACCAGCTGGAGGTCCTTTGCTTTTATTTGTCATTCCAGTTCAGCTTTAGTCATATGCTACTTTGAACTTATTCTTATGGTCTTTCTTTCCGACCTTATGTTTAGATACTTAGTTTTTATCGGCCTATGTATATTGGGCTTTATTAGTATTCGATTTGGACTATTCATTTATAGTTATTGAACAATATTTGTAATCTGAATTTTTGGGAAGCCTTGCGTGCTCCTAGTCTTTTATTAGCACGCGGCGTGTGTATACCTTAGAACTATGCCGGTTTTGGGGTTGTGACAGTTTCTATCACCTATTTCATGAATTAGCAATTTGCGAGAAAAAGGATCGCTAATACTCCAACCAAATGCTTCTCAGCCGGTTGAGAGGAACTAACTTCACCACATGGGACAATAAGACGACCATTATATTCTTGTACCAAACACTTTAACCCGTCAGAACCAAGCATCCCATTCGTATCATATGTATTGATAACAATACAAATAGAGTACTTTCGATTTGTATGAAGAACCCACCATACTGACTCACTGCATCTTATCGCTAAATTTGTTGGAAACAGCTTTGATCCAAGATTTATCTTTATCGGTATAAGCATAATCGATGGTTGAAGCCAGCAGCACCAGACCTTGTGTGCTGTTGTCATCAGGTTCTACTACTGCATCTGGGTTTAATGATCCAACCACCTGCTTTACTAGTACAGAGCCATTAGTCCCCTTTGGAAGTAGCTCTTTCAGACCTGAATCTGCAAGATGTGTTTTAGCCAATTCAATGTCAGAGAGAATCAGAGAATAAGTGAGCAACAGAGCAAGTATACGCAATATCCGCACAAATTAACCACCTGCACTCCGAGGAAAATAGAGGTCTTCTCTCAGATCTGAGAGCCCAAGCTTTTCAATTGTTTTTGAAACCAATTAGGAATATCGTCTCTAGATAAACCATCTGGTATCCTCCAATACCCACGAACACATATTACTTCACCTACCTGTATGAGCTGAGCATTGCAAAATTAACACTTTCGTATCAAAGAAGTTGTCAACCAGGGAAGATAAGTTAAAATCAAGTACTACACACATATATATATATATCAGAGCTGAAATCTGTGAGGGGGGCGTGGGGAAAAGAAAGTATACCACAGATACAGAGTTCGTATTGCGCAGTAAAACGTAGGTTGCCCAAGCCAAGTCCTCTTTCACAACATCTGGGACGTTTTGCGACATTACAAATATTTGCCCAGCTCCTACAGGCACGGTTGCTTGATCCACAGGCATAGCTCCTCCACCCTGTAGAGCTTTTTGAGTAAGTCCAGGAACTCCTATATTTTACATGACAATATTTATTGTATGGTGCATCGATGTTATTTCTAAGTTCAGATCTCGGTTTCCCTTTCTTCTAGCTACAGTTTTTTTTTTTGCTTCATAAAGAGATCTGTAGAAGTTGGTGAACCCTCCTACTCCGGGTGTGTTTCTACATATATTTTATGTTGAAATTCTAAGCTCTTATTTTCCCCACATTGAGAACCTACCTACAACAGATATATAGCTAGGCAACAGTAGATTTAACGACTTGAAGAATATTATGGTCAAAGTTAATCTTCAAATGCAGCATTAGTACCTTCAGAAATTTCCCAAGATACGGAAGTGAGATGGAAAAGGCAGCCAGTGAAAGACCTAAAGCCTCAGATACCTAGTCGGCACAAATCAGTAAGAGCAAGAATACACATTCAAATTGAGGAAACAATCAAGGAAAATATTGCTCAGCAATATCAAAGCAACAAAGCATTGCAATTTGGCAAATGAGGATCAATTCAGGTTACTTACAAGCTGAGCGGAGGTTATTGGTACATTTGAACCCAGCAAATGGTTGAGAACGATGAGTGACCCAAACCCATACCCGATCCATCTGGGCAAGTACGATTCATCCAAGCCAGGAATTCCTACGAACACAGCCCCAAATCAAAATCCAGCGTATGCATTAATTATGGTTACAACGATTCTAAAAGAGAAAGGAAAAACAGACCCAAGGTGAAGCGCAGAACAGAGAGATTGAGCTGCTGCTGCTGCTGGAGAGATGTAACTGTTTGCGAATTGTCGGATCGAACAGACAGAACTAGTATTTTCCTTCTTTTGTTGTGGTTGCACCGAGTTTAGGTACTCGTTGATGGTGGGGGAAGCTGCAATATATCGAATTGCCGCCAAATTGAACAGGTGGTTTTAGCATTCTCAATCTTTCGTTTTCCTGCTCGCGCCAGGCTACCCAGCTCTCTCTCCCTCACCCTTCCTCTCTCCCACACGTGTTGCCGTTGGCAAACACAAATGCAGCATATGGAAGTATGTTAAATTTTTTGCTTAGTTTAAATCCTCAGAAGAGCCTATACGCAAAGCCAACATGAAAGCAAAAATACAATATGCCAAAGTTAACATTATCTTAAGTAACCTAGTTTTAACCAATGAACGTGAAACATGAATAAAACGTGTGTGCACTCACTTCTGGCTCACATAGAAGTAAGAAATAAAAATAAAGTGAACCAAGGAGAATCGGAAGTTGCATCAACGCACCATCCTTCAGCATATACAAATGGCCGCATGTCAAACGGGAATCGCTCATTCAAGTATTTCATCGAACAGCTCAAGCGCTTACCAATAGAATAATCATATGGACATTCAACATGCCATTGCGCTTGCAGATAATCCGTATTACACGTATGCAGGCAATGAGCATAGAACAAGACCGTTTAAACCTTCGTCAGCATTAATCCAATATCCAATTCCTATATACTACCTATTATGTTCAATGCTATCATTCAGCCCCACAACCTAGTATGACATATTATCTAGTTCGAACTGAAGATTGAATGAGTTGAATGGAATTGGTTAAGTGGCAAAAAAAACATAATACCGCAGCTTATAACATTATCAAGAGACAATGATCTCAAACCAAGACGTTGTCAGGAGTATGATTGACATTAGAGAAAACCTGGAGACCAATCTTTAGAAACAACCAACGATTTCGTTGAAAAACAAGTTCAGGAAATGAGATTTACGGACACGACTTCGAAGCAGAGAAAAATCATAATTTTGCCCTTCTCAAAGTCATCCTTTGCTACAAGATTAATGGGAATAGTACCTGGAAAAGCTTAGCAGCTGAGCAACGAAATAGGTCTGTCAATTCACTGGTCGAAAATTCGAGCAGAGCGATGATGACTGACTTCTTCTGCTTGTTGGCGGGAACCGGGCATTCGTGGCTGCACTGCTCTCTGATCTGTGGATGTCCTCCAGATTGATTCTCAAGATAGAGGCTGTTCTCAATTGGATTGGTGAGTGATGGCCCTGAGTCTATTTTGATGCTGTGTCTCAATCTCGTTCTCTCAATATAGTCACTCCGCGTTTTCTGTTCGCCCCCTCTAGCTTCCAATCTCGCTGTGTTCTTCCTTCTGCTGAACCTGTTACAGGGCGAGAACCTTGAACGCGAGAGATTAGGGAAAGTGAAAGGAAATACTTCTTTCTTAATTGAAATTATCAGAACTTGAGGACTAACTCTAATAAAGAGAGCTATATACAGAACATGTACTAAACTAGACTAACTAGGCAGCAGGGATATGTATATATCTAACTATGTAACAATATTAAAATGTGTCACAACTATGTATATATTCTAACACCCCCTCTCAAAGCTTACATAGATATAAGACTTCGTATTTTATCATTCAATTCTTGTTGCACCTTAAATCTGTCTCATTCCCAAATGATTCTTCACATCTGAGTATTCTCTTCGTGTCACTGTCTCGGTGAGGACATCAGCCAGATGCATGTGGGAAGGGATGAACTCCACCTCTATGAGTCCTTGTTGTATCATCTGCCTTACATAGTGGCAGTCTATCTCGACGTGTTTTGTTCTTTCATGAAACACTGGATTCCGCGCTATGTAGACTATCGATTGGCTATCAGATTTCAGTGGAATTGGTACAACTTCCTTTATTCCCAGTTCGAGTATTATTCTTGATAACCAGCTTATCTCAGTCGTTGTCTGTTCCAGGATAAGGGTGATCCTCCTATCTCCACAAAATAACCACTAATCGATCTTCTTGGGTTGGGGCATCCAGCCCAGTCTACATCACAATAAGCATTCAAAGACAAATTAGCAGTTTTGTTAAAGAATAAATCGTATCCTGCTGTTCCCTTAATATATTTCAGAGTATGAATGGCAGCTTTCCAATGTTCCTCAGTAGGTTTCTGCAGGAACTGGCTAAGGGTCTGTATGGTGAAAAAAAGGTCAGGCCGTGTGTGTGCAAGGAAACTGTTGGGATTAAACCTAACGGCAAGTGTACCGGTCAATTCTAGCAAGTTTTAATAGAGAGTATTCCCTAAGTATCGAACTAGAGGAGGCGATGTATTGTTGTAATCTTTACTAACCGGAAAAGAAATAAAAATACTAAGTAACAGATTAAAACAGGAAATTGGGGGTTTTAATTTGATGAAAAATAAAAACTGTAAACAGAATGTAAAACAGTAAAAAGCAAGGAAATAATTGTTTCGAAACTGATTTGGGAAAGAAATTCCGGTTTACTACTTCTCACTAAATCTGTAATTCCTATCCCTAAGCGATTTCCAAGACAATTCTGAATAAAACCCTAGAATAAAGACAATTTACCTCCGGTCTCCCGCTTAGCAAATTCTAGTTAGTAAAGAACGAATTCTAACACTCGTTATGAAACCACTGTTTACTAACCGCCTTAAGAACAATCTAGATTAACGGTCAATTAGCAATTTAGAGGAATTACCATCTCTATACTAACCGGTTATTTTCCTGTATTCAATTGAAAGCCGCAGTCGTCACTTATAAGCTAACAAAATACCAATCTTTATAATTGGCCAGAATAACGATCAAGGAAATTAAGCAAGGAAAATAACTTTATTCAATCGAATTGTAGAAAATCACAAAGGTACAGGAATAATCAATCTAGGGATACATAGCAAACCGGAATTAAAAGAGACTACTCAGACATATCCATAATAACAATGCACAAGTTTAATAGTAAAGACTCAGGAAAGCAAGAACAAGAAGAAACTCTAATGTCAATAGCCGTCGTGGATTCTCTGTTCTTCCTTCACCCTTCTCTTTCTAATAGTCTCCAAAATCTGCCCAAGACTCAACCTTTCTCTCTCTCCTTTCTCTTCTATGTAAAAACTAAGCTCTATGGTGTATCCAAGAGCATCGCTCTCACGTTAGGCAGGCCTCTGCTTTTATAACATTCAAAATTCTATCTTTAATTTCTTCCTTCCACGCAGATTCTGGCTGCGTTTTATCTAATTGGTCCGGGACTTGGTCCAGTATGAAGTCCCGGACCAGTCTCTAAAATCCGCCGAGAATTCATCTTCAAGCATGGTCCGGGACTTAGCATTTGTATCAAGTCCCGGACCCGTCCTTAAAACTGGTTAAGAGTAATGCCCTTGTATGGTCCGGGACTTAAGGTATGCATCAAGTCCCAGACCAGTCTTCAAAACAGGTCGAGAATAACACCAATGGTTGGTCCGGGACTTAAGGTCTGAGCAAGGTCCCGGACCCAACCTAAAATTGCATGTCTTCACTCTGTTCAACATGTTTGACAGTCCAGAAAAACATTACAATGATCGGGAACGCGTTTTTTGAGATTTTTTCCTGAAATACACATAAACCATCATAGAAGACAATTGCAGGTAGAAGCATAAAAATAACCATAAGGTGGGAATTTAATAACAGATAATAACGAATTAAGCACAAATAAACCCCATAGACATAATAAATTCGTGACTTATCAACTTTCTCACACTTAACCTTTGCTTGCCCTCAAGCAAATACTGCAATAAGAATATACTGGATTTCAACAGCGGGGAATCATCAGATTAAGAAAAGTGTACAAAGAAATCTAATATTGAACAACAACCAAAAGCCACAATGGTTAGTACTGCAGGTTTTCATAAACAGTGAAACAGGAAAGTTGTTACATGCTTGAGAAAATTTTCATAACTATCCAGTCCAGATTTCACCCAGGGCTTTACTTTCCTTTTACTTTTCACAATCCATTGGACGACAAGGGGCAAGAAGTAATGTCATATTCCACATTACCTTTCATTGCCACGTACTCATAATCAAAGAAGAATTTGCAATAACTTATTAAAATGAAAGTACTTTCCTTCCGAATTTCTGAATTAGCGTTATTATTTTTCATCCCCCCGACTTTTCTCCCCATCCATGTAGCGGTGTTGGGCCTTCTATCCCAGATCAAATGACCTTAGGTAGATGAGTGATGAGGCACTCCAAGGGCTTAATAAACCTGGTGGGAGAGGCCTGTTTCGGTTCCGAATAGATTAGAGGAGTACCTTGCCTTTGTCCTTTCTTTCCTTCATACCATAACTTTCCAAAGCCCCAAGTTAATCCAAACAAAAATAGTCACAAAAATGGTCTCACCTTTTATTGAAAGAAATAGATAAAAAATTAGCAAAAATTTATACATACAAGCAGCATAACCAGAGTGTCTTTGACTTGAAATCCAAATTCGACTTCAGAAAAAGTGCTACTCATACGGTATTCCCAACTGACTAATCTTACCACCAATTAAAACCAAGTAAGTCTCAATCGAAAAATTTTGTGGAGTGTCAGCAAAAGTCAGTGATAGAAAAACAGATAATGTCAACAGTCAAAGAAAAATAAGCAAATTAATATCCTCAACTCCCCCCTTTCTCACACTTAAATTAAGCAATGCCCTCATTGCTTCCAAAATAAAACCAAGTGTAACCCCCCTTTCTCACATTTAAAATTAAGCAATGCCCTCATTGCTTCCATAATAAAAACAAAGTGAAAAATGTAGACAAAAACTCCCCTGGTTAAGTTGTGATAAGATCGATCGAGCAGATGGAGTTCTGGAAAGAATCAGGCAGAGTCTCCTTTGTATCGTGTATGAAACTTATCAAAATATAAGCAAACCTGGATGAATATCAAACACAGTGCTATAACAGAGTAATAGTTCATTATCCACGGAGAGAAAGGTGCAGAATCATTAGGGTTATCAGTTATATCCCAAGCAGAAACGATAAATAAAAAATCAAAGAAATTAGAACTAATAATCTAAAAAGACATCAAAATATCTCAAAAGACAAAATAAAGGACAAAAACAAAAGAACAATAAAAGATAGGTAGACCGATGAAGGAGAGAGCATAAACCAACACATGTATTACAGACGGGGTAGGCGCCAGGACTCCAGTGTGCAAAGCGCTCATCATAGTCACGGAACGGGAACTGGCCCTGGGAGCTGGTACTCAGCAAACGTGCATCCTGCCGAGCATCGTACTCTTTATGGCGGGTCTCCAAAGCTGAGAGTCGCGCACCATAGTCATAGATCGTCGAACTCATCCCGTCTAGCCGACTATCCATCTGAGTCATATAATCTGTAAAACCGTCAAAGCGAGCTGTGGTCGTCCCCCTCCAGTCTCTAAACTCATGCAACAGCTCGTCATAACCCGGGGCCGGTCCAGCAGGTATCAGTATGTCCTGGGCCTCATCACCAACGGCATCATCCTCAGCAGCAACCTCAGCAGCGTCAGCAACTCGGGGTGCTCGTGCAGCACGTTGACGCTTCACCCACTGTCCCTTGATCTTCTCTCATTGAAAGAAGCGCATCATAGTCATGTCGAGACTAGACCGAGGAAACTGAGGCTGCTCATCAGACAAATCCACCCCTTCACAGTAAACAAGGACTGAGGAAATGCGGGAATGGCAGTGAAGCAGTGTTGTCTGTCTCAAACCACCCAGAGCATGGAGTTAAATATAACTCGATGCATAGAGGGTGGAACCCCTGCCTGGGCAAAGTCGTCGTCCAGGATGTAGCGCATCAGCCAATAGTCATACGAATTCAGATCGGCGCACTCCCGGGGGTGAACATTATACATCAGCACCCCTAAAACTAGACGCTGAACCGGTGTTGGTAACTTATCCCCTGTGACTACTTGCTTGTCCCTATTGTTCCTCCGTTTCCGGTTTGAAACTCAGGATCATTGACAATCAGATAATGTAGTACTCCTTAGCTTGGTGCTCTAACAAAGGCTGATTTGCCCTATCTCCAGAGTCGGGATCCGAACAACCACAGGTAAATCCAAAAATCGCCTAATGCGAGAAGCAGTCACCGTAATATCCACCCCTAACCATAGAGTTAATTGCACTTTTATCGTCATTCATTATTGCATTCGCATAAAATAGTTTCACCAGTCTCGGATAGAACTTTCCACCTCTATTAAGCAGACAAAACCAACTACGTGCACAAAAAATTCTCTCCAGATCAAATTCAGCAATTAAAGTCGGACAAACTGACCTTTCAGGATGATTTTCCTCTCGTGTGCGTGGGAACCAGTTTGCAGCGGCTTTGTTGATGAATTCAGAATCAACCGTCTCTCGGACCCGAATTGGAGCTGATTCAGGGGAGGCGGAGCTGCAGCGGATGAAGAAGCGCCGGCTGTGACAGATCGACGAGCACGTTTGGGAGCCATGGAGAATGCTGAAAATGGTAGTTGGTATGTCGGGTGGTATGTTGAATTTGGGCACGAGTGGAAATGGAGGCCGGTGGGTAGAATCGGGTGGAGTGATGCGGACCGGGACGGTGGGTGTCCGAAATGGGTGTGGTGGTGGTGATGGGAGCTGGAGTGAGGAATCGAGGGAGTGGAGATGTAGGTGGTGGCAGATGTCGGAATTGGGGAAGCGGTGTCGGGTGGGGTGGTGGTGTTGTGCTGGGAATGTGTCGGGTGGTGTGATGCGATTGCAGAGAGGGCTGGGCGAGAGAGCGGGTTGAGGTGATAGTGGTGTGATGTAGGCGACAGATGGGTGAGACGCAAGTGGTGGAGGTGTGAGGTGGCGGTACGGCTGGAGTAAAGACTCGACGGCGGGAGAGGTGTTGGCGGAAGGTAATTGACGGAGGAAGATGGTGCAGTGGTGGCAGGAATCATCAGCGGTGGACTGGGATGGGCAGCAAACAGAGATGGGAAGTGGTGGTGGTGGGTTTGCGCGCTGAACGTCGGGACTGGGATGGCAAAGTGCAAGTGGTAGAGTTGCGCGCTGAAATCGTCGGGAGAGGGCTAAGGTTGCAGGAAATTAATTTGGGGATAATGTGGATTGAAGATGACGCTGATTTTTATTTTCGGAAGTGGAGTTGGTCTGGGACCTAAGATATGTATGAGGTCCTGGACCGCAATGTAAAATAGGCCAAAGGTTTCAGTTGCTTTCGGTCCGGGACTTAAGTATGTAGCAGGTCCCGACCCACCCCATGTTTTCCTGTCGAAACTATCCTCTGTTACCGGTCCGGGACTTAGGATGTGGTTAATGTCCCGGACCACCCCTTTTAATTCCGCCGAAAGTTCCCTCTTTAATCGGTCCGGGACTTAGGATATAGACAATGTCCCGGACCACCCCATGTTTTCGTGCCGAGACTTTCCTCAGCAATTGGTCCGGGACTTAGGGTATGGACAAGGTCCCGGACCACCCCTTTTAATTCAATCGAAAGTTTGCTCCCTGGAACTCTGTTTCTTTCCTTCATCAATCCTACAACTTAACAGAACCAAACATGGGAAAAAACAACTAAAAGAAGAATTAGAACAGTTAAAAACATTAATAAAAACTAAAAGAAAGAAAATAAATTAAAGAAGATTGGGTGCCTCCCAATGAATGCCCGTCTTTTCGGTCTTGGCTAGATCGTGCAACTGTAGATCAGAATGGAGGATCATGCACCGTGATCACCGAATGACTTCGGTGATATCACCACTTAGATAATGCTTCAGTTGAGACCCGTTGACTTCGAATGTCTCCCCTTCTGTATTGATAAACCGATGGCTCCATAAGGCGAGACACTTGTCACTATGAACGGTCCAGACCAATGAGACTTCAACTTCCCTGGAAATAGTTTCAGACGGGAGTTGAATAGAAGAACCTTATCCCCAACGTGAAACTCGCGCTTGACCAACAGCTTATCATGCCACCCGTTGTTTTCACTTATAGATCGTGGCATTTTCATAAGCCTCATCTCTAAACTCCTATAGATCACACAACTGCAACTTACGCTTCTGACCAGCCTTTTTTGTAGATCAAAATTCAACGCCTTGATTGCCCAAAAAGACTTATGCTAGCTCTACGGGGAGTGACATGCCTGGCCATAAACCAACTTGTATGTGGACATACACCTAAAGGTGTTTGAAAGCAGTGCGGTACGCCACAAGGCGTCATCTAACTTAAGTGACCAGTCTCGCCTAGAGGACGTGACAAATTCTGGAGAATCCACTTAAGTTCCCTGTTGGTGATCCTGCTTGCCCGTTCGTTTGTGGATGATACGGTAGTAGAGAAACCTTATGTCGTACACCATACTTCTGCAGAAGAGCTTCAAACTGTTTGTTGGAAAGAAGTGGGTACCTCCGTCACTAAGATCGCTCGTGGGACACCAAAACGGGTAAAGATAATCCTCTTTAAAAACTTAAGCACCACTCTGCATCATTGGTAGGTGCTGCTATTGCTTCAGCCCACTTGGTGACATAATCTACTGCTACCAAGATGTAGAGGTTACCTTGAGATGATGAAAACGGTCCCATGAAATCAATGCCCCAAAGATCGAACAGCTCAACCTCCAAGATCGAATTCAATGGCATCTCGTGACGTCTGGATAAATTCCCCTGCCTCTGACATTGATCGCATGTGGAAACAAATCGATAGTAATCCTTATTCAAGTTCTTCCAAAAGAAGACCAACCTCCAATACTTTGGCGGCTGTCCTAGCCGGACCAAAATGCCCCTGCTTCTCTGAATGACAGTGTGATAGGGGTGTCTTAGCTTCATCCTCAGAAACACACCGACGAATCATACCATCTACACAACCTTGAACAGAAACGGATCATCCCAAAGGTAATGCTTGACCGTGGAGAAAAACTTATTCTTCTACTGATATGAAATTCTAGAGGAGGAACGATGCCTTTAGCTAGGAGTTAGAATACAGCAAATCAAGGGTACGTGGAACGACCGATCATTTGTAGACAACTTATCAGGGAAATACTCTGATCGGCCCTACCATTATCTGGAACTGCAATACGGAGAAGGATCAGGCCACTCAGTTCTGCGCTACAGGTCTGTCTATAATATCAATTGTTTCAAATTCCGCAAAGTAAAATCAATGATCAAACGAGGCTCATACGGGCTCATACTGAATCACATGCGACGGATCAGCAATGTACTTCCGAAGCATGGACACATGAAAAATATTATGCACCCCTGACAGAACCGGCGGCAAGGCTAAGCGATAAGCTACTTCACCAATTCTTTCAAGAACCTCAAAAGGGCCTATAAACCGTGGGCTTAACTTCCCACTCTTTCCGAACCTCATAACTCCTCTTACTGAAGATACTTTCAAGAGCACATGGTCCCCAATCTGAAATTCCAAAGGCCTTCTTCTAATGTCCGCATAACTCTTCTACCTACTACAAAGCTACACGAAGACGCTCCCGAATTATCTGAATCTTATTAACTGCATCCTGAACAACTTCGGGTCCCAAAAGCTTCCGCTCCTTTAGATCATCCCAGCAGATAGGAGACCTACACTTCCGCCCGTAAAGAGCCTCAAAAGGTGTCATACCAATACTAGATTGGTAGCTATTATTGTAGGAGAACTCAATTAAAGTCAAATGATCATCCCAATTTCCCTTGAAATCTAACACACAAGCGCGGAAACATATCTTCTAAAATCTGATTGGCTCTTTCTGTCTGGCCATCCGTCTGAGGATGATATGCAGAACTAAAGGCAAGCTTAGTTCCCAACGCCCTATGCAAGCTATCCCAAAAGTGGGACACAAATCTGGGATCTCTATCTGATATAATAGTTGCAGGAACTCCATGCAACCGAACTATCTCATCAATGTAAAGTCTAGCCAATCGCTCTAGGCTGAAAGTGTTCTTAATGGGTAAGAAATGGGCACTCTTAGTGAGACGGTCCACAATCACCCACACTGCATTATTACCCTTCAAAGTCCGAGGAAGCCCAACTATGAAATCCATACCAATGCTCTCCCACTTCCACTCAGGGATCGGCAATGGTTGAAGAAGTCCCGCAGGTCTCTAATGTTCAGCTTTCACCTTGCTGGCAAGTTTGACATCTCGCAACAAACTCAGAAATTTCCTTTTCATATTATTCCACCAAAATGTCTCATTGAGATCTCGATACATCTTTACCCCTCCAGGGTGCACTGAATAAGGGGTTCTATGCGCCTCTTGCATAATTTCTAGCTTAAGAGCTGAATCATTTGGCACACAGATCCTATCCCTGAACCTCAAACAATCATCATCAGAAATTCTGAAATCAGTCTCTTTCCCAGCCGAAATTCTCTCCCTGACCTTGCTAAGATATTCATCATCCTTCTGAGTATCCTTGATCTTCTAAAATAAAGTGGGCTGAATCTGAAGTGCTGCCAAAACACTAGAACTTCCTGACTTTGACCTCAATACCCATCATCTGCAATTCTTTTAAAGACATATGAGACCCAGAAAACAAACATGCTACTGTGGATGCTCTCCTTACGGCTGAGAGCATCTGCCACTACATTAGCCTTTCCCGGATGGTATAAAATCTCCAAGTCATAATCATTAAGCAATTCTAACCACCTTCTCTGTCTCATATTCAATTCTTTCTGGGTGAACAAATATTTAAGGCTTTTATGGTCTGTATATATCTTACATGAAGCTCCAAACAGATGGTGTCTCCAGATTTTCAGAGCGAACACAACTGCAGCCAACTCCAGTCGTGGGTCGGGTAATTCTTCTCATACGGCTTAAGTTGTCGCGAACCATAGGCAACAACTTTTCCGTGCTGCATCAAAACACAACCTAAACCCTTATGTGAAGCGTCACAATATACCTCCAAACCATCAGTCCCGGAAGGTAAGGTAAGAATAGGGGCAGTAGTCAATCGTCTTTTAAGCTCCTGAAAACTCTTTTCGCATGCTTCACTCCACTCATATTTAACATCCTTCCGAATAAGACGAGTCAGCGGAGTAACCAACTTAGAGAATCCTTCCACAAATTTCTTGTAATAGCCAGCCAAGCCCAGAAAACTACGCATCTCAGAGACGTTTGTAGGTCTAGCCCACTCAGTAATAGCCTTGATCTTTTCCGGATCAACAGAGATTCCATCCTTTGATACTACATGACCAAGGAAAACTACATGATCCAACCAGAATGCACATTTCTTCAGCTTGGCATAAAGCTTGCGCTCCTTCAAAGTCTGAAGTACAATCCTCAAGTGCTCTTCGTGTTCTTCGATACTCTTAGAGTAAACCAAAATGTCATCAATAAAAACCACAACAAAGCGATCCAGATAGGGCTTAAAAACCCGATTCATCATATCCATGAAAACAGAGGGAGCATTTGTCAGCCCAAAGGGCATTACTAGAAATTCATAATGCCCATAACGCGTCCTGAAAGCTGACTTAGGAACATCATCTACTTTGATCCTCAATTGATGATAGCCCGAGCGAAGATCAATCTTTGAAAATACACAAGCTCCAGCTAACTGATCAAATAAGTCATCAATACGAGGAAGAGGATACTTATTCTTGATAGTCACCTTGTTGAGCTCCCGGTAGTCTATGCATAATCTCAAAGTTCCATCTTTCTTCTTAACGAACAACACAGGTGCGCCCCAAGGAGAAACACTGGGACGAATAAAACCTTTGTCTAGCAACTCTTGTAGTTGAACTTTCAATTCCTTCAGTTCAGCTGGACTCATGCGATAAGGAGCTTTAGAAATTGGTTGCGTCCATGGTGCAGTCTCAATTGTAAACTCAACTTCCCTGACTGGGGGAAGTGAAATACCCCAAACCTAAGTATGTTAAGTAAACATCAATATATGATGTAGTAAGTCTAAAATATGCCTTAGAGAGATTGGTAGACAATTTAAACCAAGGAAAACACAAGAAAATGCCTTAAGGGCAATGTGGGCAAAAACGTGCTCTAAGCTTGGAGAGACTTGGGTGAGCACCCAAATATCATGCTAAGACCTTAATAATATCCTAATGGTCATTTTAAACCAATTACCAAAGAAAACCAAGCTTGAAAACAAGTTAAAACACAAAATGTGTTTAAGGAGTCTTAAAGCACATTTTTGAAAAATTGTCTTGTAAAGGAGTTTTGAGTGGCTAAATGTCCATAATTACTCTTTAATTAACATGTGTGCTACTTAGTATCACATTAGGAGGTCTAAATCAATGGGAAATCAAAAATTTCACAAATAAGTGCACTAGTTTATGAATAGTAACCAAATAGTGCCTAGTTTAGTCTTTAATCAATTAAGTCTAATTAGTTGGTCAAAAAAGACCATGACTTGCCTTAATTAATAGGGGACCGGTTTTCTAAAGGAGAATGAGTCACCATGAGTAGCCAAATAATGTTAGAAAAGAAGAGGGAAAAAGTAAGAGGTTACTATTTGCTTTTAGAAACAAAAATCTCACATTTGCTCACCTCTCTCCTCACTTCTTCATTCTCTCTTCTTCCCACCGGTTGCTACTACTCCCTCTCTTCTTCTTTTAAGTGAAGAACAACCCCATGCCAAGCTCCATCTTCCTTTGATCACTACTCACTCATTTTAGCTCCAAATCAAAAACTAAACACATATTATTCTTAGTTAGCTCAAGCTCTAGCTTTCTATCTTTTCAAATTTGGAAAAGCTTCATTTTGGAGCCATGGGAAATCTCCATTGAAGGGGGAAAAATAAGCTTGGAGGGTGCATTAGCTTCTCCATTCTCTTAAGGTAAAGAATATGTAAGAAAAGTTAGGTTTCCATCATTTCTTCTACATGGCCGAAAATTACCACTCATGGGGCCTTTTTTTATGCCTTGTTCTAGCTTGTTTCATTCACCAAGGACTAGTAGAGGTCCTCTTTCATTCAATGCCCAAGTCTACTTGAGACTTCAAAGGTAATCATCCACTTTTTATGTCTTAAAACACATTTTTAACCTAGGTTTTCATTCCTCAAGGTTAGTGTATTGTTTAGCACTCATGAGAGTCATTGTATATTGATTAGAACATTGGCGAAGGAAATTTAATGGGTGGCCGAGATTCATTCAAGAAGAAGGTCTAAGGAGGAAGTTAAGATAATCTTGAGAAAACAAGGTAAAATGCTTACCTAATGGTGGTTTAAGTTTTAAGGGATGGTATTTAGATAAGTACCAATGTAGCTTAAGCTTACATTAGGTAATGGGTTTATATAACCTAGGGAAAAGAATTTAAACAAGCTTATGAACTTGTGACTAACGAGCCAATGAGAATGAGTTAGTAAGATAAGTTTAAGATGGATTTTAAGAGCATTATAACTACTGAGATTGATGGGTGTATTTACAGGTTGAAAGCTTTTATATGTGGGAAATTCAGTGTTTAAGTTTAAGTTATTTAAGGGCCTAAGAGCCATGTCATTTAAGAGCCTTAGTGCTATGCAATTTAAGATTATTGCAATATATTGAGTTTGTTGTAAATGAGTTGGTTTGGGTGATGAAATATGATGAGAAAGAACTTGATGTGTGTGAGATGGTTGAATGAGGAAAACAATGCATTTGGGCATGACAATATACTAGAGAAGCTATGGCGAAATTTGAGTAGAAAACAAAGTGTTTAAGTGGTAGTGGTGGGTTAAGATGCCTTAGGATTCACTTGGGATCATTAAAAGGAATTTGAGTGGAAATGAGTTAACTAAGGAGTTCTTGAGGATGAGAATGACCTAGAGTTTTCTAGGAAGAATTAGAGGATTGGGGGTGTATTGAACACACCAAAGTCATGGTAAGAGGAATGGTAAGACTTGTACAAAATTTGGAGGAGAAGGTGTATAATGCATTAAGATGATTTAGGTATGAACTAGGGAATATGACAATGAGAATTTTGGGAAGCTTGTGTAAGTAGTGATGATGCTAGTAGTGGAACAATAAGGTTTTAGTCTAGATGGTAATGAGTGGACTTAGGTGATGGAAGTGAAAATTGAAGGAGAATGTTGTAGATTGACTAGGAACGTATAAGAGTGTAAGATCATGCGGATGGTGAGTAAATTGAGTAAAAGAGATGTAGGTGTCTAATGAGGGTGTAGGAAGGTCAAGGTAAAGAAGAACAAGGTCAAGGTGCTAAGAGGATGTGAAGAAATGTATAGGTAAGTTCATGAGTTTAGGTTGATGAGCAACAAATGGGAAAGAGAGGAATTGGTGCATTGATATGCAAGGTGACTTGGTTGAAGTTTTGGTAAGGTTACAAGTTGGAAATGTAAGGAAATAAGTCCTAAGTGTTAGGAGTTTTAAAAGGATTGAGCGAATGTTTAAGAAGATCTTTGGAAATTGTTTTGGAGAGCTTGGTGGAAGTTCTAAGGTGAGTTTAAGTGCCTAAGTGGTATTAGGACACATGGGGGAACTTGTGGAGAAGTTTGGAGTCAAATGGGAATTTAGAAACAAGGTTCTGGAGCCGACCGACCTTAGGGACCGGACCTGCAAGGTCGGTCGAGCTCAGTTTACACTACCGGAAAGAGTTTCTGGAATCGACCGAACTTGGGGACCGGACTTACAAGTTCGGTCGGACTTGTATTTTGTGTACGAATTGAGTCTCTAGAATCGACCGAACTTGGGACCGACCTTGGCAAGTTCGGTCGGGCTTAAATTTTCCACGGGAAAAACTCTCGGGAATGGACCAACCTTGGGGACCGGACTTGCAAGGTCGGTCGGGGTAAAATTTTCAAACGTAATAAGTTCTGGAATGGACCGACCTTGGGTAAGGTCGGTCGGTAAGGTCGGTCGACCCTTAAGTTGTAAAAAAAAAAGAAAAAAAGAGAGAAACCCTAAGGAAGTTTAGTGGTATTAATGGTACCCATTAAGAGGGCAATGATGAATAGAGGTATAAAGACCTAAGAGATTAAGATAAGTATAAACTTAAAAGTTTAAGGTTAAGTTGTAAAACTTAAGAGGTGTTAGGTGGGAATCATTATGGGTTAAGTAAGTTTATAAGTTGAATTAAGTTAAGTGATTAACAACCTAAAACTGAATGAATGTTTTAGGGCTTGAGTATTTGGACTCCGGAAGAGAGTAAGCAACCGAACGACCAACGGTGAACGGTACAGTTCTTCTCGTGACCTGCTTGCTAACGAGGTGTCCCTCGGCTTGTGCTATTTGTTTTTGTGTGCTCACTAAACAAGATAAAGCGTGCAACCGGAACATTATGTTATTGTATTGTTGTGTGATGTTTGAAAACTAACACAACTTACCGTGAGAACTTACTAACCAACGTTTAGTAAGGAATTGAGTGAGACTAAGGAACGCTCCCTAATATTAGTTTGTTATAAACCGAAAGAGGTTAACCAACAAACATTGTCTTGAGACTTCTACTAACTGGAACATAAGGGGGGGAGTGAGGAACCCGGGACTGACTCCGGTCATGCATGCTAAGGAAAAATGGGGTTGGTATCTATAGCAGATCCGACTTCCGCTTAAGGACTTGTCTTCGGACTTGTTTCCTAGGGTCGGTTGCCGGCTCAGCTACATTGGACATACAGTCCAAGGTAGGAGGCATTAAGATGGTGCGGTAGGATCACCTAAATCCTAAATTATAAGATAAGTTGTCTATTCAACCAATGGAGTTAAAAGCTCATTGGCTAGGGTTGCTTTTGACCCGAAAAATAAACATTGAGGTAAGATACAATCATTTCTATTTTAAAGAGTGGTTTGTATTCTAAGATTAAGATAAGGTTTGAGATAAGTTGCAACCATTCCTTTTTAAAGGATGGTTTGTATTGTAAGACTAAGATAAGCTACATCCATTCCTTTTTAAAGGATGATTGTTTTCTAAGACTAAGATAAGACTAAGATTGAGGTAAGATAAGGATGGACTAAGATTAAGAGGAAACGTAACTTAAGGAGTGAAGTAATTGACTCACTAAATAAGGGAACGCATTTAAGTCGTTCATTGTGTTTGAACTTTGATTGTTCATAATTGGTTTGTTGTTTATTGCACTTTCTATTATGTTGTGCATCTAATCAACCTCCATGCTATCGACAATTAGTCGTCGTAGCCACGTTAGCTTGGGGGCCATGAGAGGATTGTACTAGCATTCGTGCTGACCCCCTTTGGGGGCTGTTTTTACTACACATGTGAACGTCAGGAGGCGGCCGTCACGAGAGTAAGATGGGGTACAAGCGTTACGGGTTAAGTGTGGCCTACGAGTTGTGCATGTACACTCGTATGGCATTTTGAGTTAGTAAGATGTATAGGATGTGAGGGGATTGTAAGAAGGATATGTATTTGGTTAAGATTGGTATGTACTAATGTTCGGCATATTCTGTAGTCAGACCGTGGCAAGGTCCTGGAATGTATTTGAATCCGCTGCAGAGTTTGTATATATGGTGATAAGTTTGTGATAACCACGATTGGATCGAGATGGGGTGTTACAAAAAGTGGTATCAGAGCGTAGTTACGCTCTGAAGACAAGAATTACCGAACTTAGGAGAATACAGAGGTTGAGTTTGAGTTATGGGCTAAGGGTGAGTGATAGAGTGAGAGGTGCGTTAGTTAGGACTTCCCGGTATTTACCGGATATCTATAGTACCTAGACCCGCCCTCCACATCCCTAACCCTAAATATGGGGAACAAACGCCAGAGAGAAGAAAGCCTTCTCTTACTCGGGAAAAACCCAATCTGGTAGTTAGTTAACAGTAAGCAATACGAGAAACATCTTGTTGCACAACAGTTACGGAGAACTTGGAGGTTAGTAATGGAGCGCAACAGAGAAATAGGCGCTACCTATGGAATTCTATCAGTGAGAGAACGGTAATTACCGGTAACATGGGTCGACATGCTACGCAGTCGAGTTACACCGCAATACCAATGGTTAAGAAAAGATAAGTGACATGAGTACCGGACAGTGGTCTGAATAAGCATAGCAGTGGGATAATATAAAGCTTAAGGGATAAGATTACTGGAGAGTCCAGTTAAGAACGGGAACTCCAAACCCCATACAATGAAAGAGGTTGCAAACCTGGCCGACATAACGCAGGCGACGGCAGAAACTCATACAACTGTATACCGGAATAGGACTACGATGTAGTGCCTAAAGGAGAATCATTACTTAGTAACCACTACAAAATGTGGGAAGACAGGAGCGAGGACTAAGACAGGAGTAATAACAAGGGGTTCCCTCAGAAAGCGGAAACCCTGATAAGTGATAGCACTATCAAAACGGCAAGGAAACTACTAAAGGGTCAGTTATCCAAACTAAAGAACATCGAAGGATTCCCGAGGACTATCAAAGATATAAAAGATCAGGTGGAAGTACCACTACCGACGCACACAGTACCGGTAAACCATCTTGCATGGCGCACTTGCCATAGCAAGTGCTACCACGGTTAAACTACACGAAAAGCCATCATGGCGAGGTAATAGAATGCTACAGTTTTAGTACACACTAATACCGGATTGTAAATCTATAAGAACGGGAGAATGAGACCTTGGAAGGGCCTGACGGCCTGACCATGATGAGATGAGTCGACACACCAGTCAGCAGGGAGCTGAACTTGGACGAAATACTAAACAATACAAATTTTAGCAATGGTACAACCTACTACAACAACAACCGACAGTGCGGTAAGAACATTAATCCCAAACCCCGAGAGGAAAACATAAGAGATCGCTCAGTAATGCGAGCAAAACACTACGCAAGTGATAATGTACAAGGAATGCATTACGGAATACAATGAAGACCGTCGACATAAAAACTTTCAACAAGAATGGGATAAGACTCCCAGATTGATCACTAAGAATACCAATAACAAACATTCTACAATGAAGATGTTGGTGAACCCAGGAAACAAGGGTAAAAGAAATGAACGTAAACTATAACCTACTAAGGATTAAAGACGTGCAACCCTGAGAAGGAAAGCTCAGAGGACTACCCCCACAGAGCGGGCATAGTCGAGCCGAACAAACTGATGAATGACAGTTAATACTGTTCGTCTAACTCGTTAACACCCAAGTATGATTGATCATCAACGGGTGGCGTAGTCAACGGAAGTTGAACGAAGCGTTGAGATGGAAGTGTAAGATGACAGGATGATATCCAACTTGGACACCGTAAGGAAAACGCCTAATACGAACCTAACCTTGATTGCTAAAAGACAAGTCTAGTAAAATGACAGTATTTTCGAAAACACTAAGTAACCTCAGATCACCTGAATAAACTTCCATAGCAGGAAGCAGGATGCAGCAACTTACCATGAAATCCGATACTACATTTAAAATGTAACCTAACGGTGGATAGCGTCTAAGAACCAGAATCTTATGAGGATAACCTACAGATGAATACGAGTACAAGTAATGGACTGAGGCATTAAGCACTAAGAGCCTACGAGGCAAGGATGTTAACCACATCAGAGCCGAGGCACAGTAAGTTATAAGCGAGCTTATTTAAGCCATGAAGGAGCTACAATTCGTAGATATGAACGGTTACCAAACCTATAACTTAGATTGTGGAAAATATTGCCAGGAAAAGGCACCAATTAGAATAATGAGATAGTACATTGGCAGGGGTGGACAACGAACCATGCCTTTTAGGGTGGGGATACCTCTCCTTGTTGTGAGGCCATGAGTGGGAATAAACCCCTCAAAAAGGGCTTTCACTTATTAGAGAAATAATACGTTTGTTAGAGAATGGAAACTGTAAACCTTGAGATTACCTTAGAACATACCAGATACACTTGAATAATAAGGAAGGCTACAGAGTCATACCTCATATCCAACACCCAAGATTTAAGAATCAGTGATCGTCAGAGATAAACATGGTGAGTGCGCAGAATGGCACGTCAAGTGACCAACGCTCAGAAGAGCTTGTGAGTAAACGGATGACTTCTTCAGTAACCAGTTAAATTACATGGTAAGTAACATCATAAAGGGTGGAAGAACGTGAGAGAGACTAACCTACATACGACACCGAAATTGAAGTAAAACACCTTCATGTTTAGAGACAACCATTTTACAAACGGCATGGCAACCGCCATACACCGAAATTGGAGAAACCCCAGTGTGCTTACACCAGGAGGGAATTGAATATAAGATAAGATGTTAGAATAAGTGAGTAAGTAGTTGCACCATCAATGGGAAACATGGTAAAGGCCAACTACCACGGTAGCAGAGGTCATAAGGGCAATACCTTTATAAGTGGATTAAGTCATGGTGCGCGGTAAAGCGACCATTATGTATGAGCCGTCAAATATTGACACTGAGGCAATTAGATTTATGAACTAAGACCAATATAAGTAAGGGAATAAGATGGTAGACGAGCTGTGCATTGATGCCAGTAGTCTGGACCTGGTTAGGTAAGATTTCACAGGAAGCACACTACCCATTCCTTAAGGAACTGGAAGTACATTCCTAGTAGAACAAGAATGAGAAAGAAGATAAGAGGCTCTATGGAAAGAGACCTCAATTACTAAGAGACTGAATCAGAACGGGATACAGAAAGAACTAGAGCATACAATACCCAAGAACGTAGCAAATGGATTTCCCTTGATTAAATTCAAGAAGAACAATAAGTGTATTATGGAACGATGAAAGAGGAGATCGACAACAGAATACTTCATAATTAGCAATAGCTAAACGTGTGACGGACACTATGAGTTTACTAAAACGAGACGTGGGACGACTGCACCCCACAGGGGGCTTGCAGGCCTGACACGCTCATTTATGAGTTAGTTGGGTACTTAGTAATGTACCAGTAAGGTACCCCATGCATGTAGACGAGTGGTGTAAGGAACACGGGAAGTAGTCGACTCCGTACCACGGACAACGACGCAAGACCAGACAAGAGCAGCTACTACCGCAAACAGTCGAAGAGAAGAATTCAGTTGAACCAACAACACAAGGAATCAGAGAACAAATAATTAAGGACTATGAAGTGCGAAGAGCACGGATTGTTAAGTACAGACATTGGACGTGTCTTAAGATGTAAGAGATTAAATTGTAAAGAGCAATAAGCACTAAACAGTAATCTCAGATTAAGAATCATCCTCAGACCAAAGGTCAGATGGAAAGAACGATTTAGACACTTGAGAAAACACTAAGAATACAAACATTAGATCTCCAGGGAGACTGGATAGACGAGCTACAACTCATCAAGGCCGTGTATATATTAAGATAACACATGTCCATTGAAAGACCTTTAGTACACAAATATAAGCATGCAGGAGAAGAATATACAAAATGTAAAAGGATAAGAAAGGCAAATTAAGCCTAAGATTATCAGAGTCACGCAGCTGAAGCTAGCACACCACTACCTTTGAGATTAGACCAAACTAAGTTAAGAATATGGTATAGGTACCGTTAAGAATCCTCGATACAGAGATTAAGTCATTAGCATAGTTATGACCCTCTGATCGAATTGTAAGTGAGATAGATGACATGGAAGCTAGAATGCTTGGTGAGAATTAGACATCTTGAACCTATGTTCAAGAATGATATAGTGTTGATTACGTAGGCGTAATCCTTTTTAAGGGGGGTAGAGCGAAAACCGCTTAGCGTATGTTTATGTACTGAGTACATAAACTACGGTGTGCATAGCACAAAAGAATTTGAGAATATGTTTTACATAAACATTTTGAGATAAATTATGGTTATTGCGCACAGAAGATGTGAATACCATACATATTAAGTACCTATCTTGTTAACTCCGGTGTGAGTACAAGTTAAGAGAATTAAGGAAGAGGATTAAGGAGACTTAAGGAATATGGAATATATGAGATATGGGTCGGTATGAAACTACATGTGAGATAAGAATAAGATAACACTATGATATATTTGATATGAGTATGAGGTAGGAAATAGTAATGCTATGAGATATAAGATGGTGAGAATTGATATGAGACTGATATAGAACTTAGTAAGAATGAGAGCCTTGAGGTAATTACTAAGAGATGAACTGGGAATGGTTGGACTGAGTCCACACCTTGGAGATGTATTGATTATGATTAGAAGAACTAAAAGATAGAAATTGGACATGAGTGAATTATTTGGATGCTTGAAAAAGACGTGGGAGGTGGAACTTGATTTTCTAGGGATCAAGGGAAACCAAACACAAATTAGGGTGGAAGGATAGTTCTACACTGATGCTGATCACATCAGGGTTGAATGATTCCTGAAACTCCCTACCAGTGGTCACAATTAAATCACGCTAAGGATAGAGGCATTAGGATAAAATGAAATTGGAGTTGATTGTATTTTTTTTAATTAGAGGAATTATTCCTCACATGACCTCGTAAAAAGGATTACCTTTTTACTGAGTCTCGCCCATGAAGTCGAGGACGCACGAGCCTTTGTCTTCGGACCGGTGACATGGGGAGAGCAGAGTGTTTTGTATTCTGGCCCATGGTGATGAGGACGAACGAGCCATTGTCTACGGACCGGTGACATGGGAGAATACGTTGGAAATTATGTGAATGTTTTAATCATCAAAAGGAACAAAGGGAATTTTGAGTGTACATGCTTAAGCGTGTTGTGTGATATTTAAGTATAAGCATATGGTGGATCTAATGATTCAATGAGTTTAAGTATACATAAGTATGATCTATATGATCTATGGAATGAGATAAGACATGTGTTCTAATAAGATATGATGCATGGGAACTTTGGGGACAAAGTTCTTTTAAGGGGGGTAGATTGAAATACCCCAAACCTAAGTATGTTAAGTAAACATCAATATATGATGTAGTAAGGCTAAAATATGCCTTAGAGAGATTGGTAGACAATTTAAACCAAGGAAAACACAAGAAAATGCCTTAAGGGCAATTTGGGCAAAAACGTGCTCTAAGCTTGGAGAGACTTGGGTGAGAACCCAAATATCATGCTAAGACATTAGTAATATCCTAATGGTTTTTAAACCAATTACCAAAGAAAACCAAGCTTGAAAACAAGTTAAAACACAAATGTGCTTAAGGAGTTTTAAAGCACATTTTTGAAAAATTGTCTTGTAAAGGGTTTTGAGTGGCTAAATGTCCATCATTACTCTTTAATTAACATGTGTGCTACTTAGTATCACATTAGGAGGTCTAAATCAATGGGAAATCAAAAATTTCACAAATAAGTGCACTAGTTTATGAATAGTAACCAAATAGTGCCTAGTTTAGTCTTTAATCAATTAAGTCTAATTAGTTGGTCAAACAAGACCATGACTTGCCTTAATTAATAGGGGGCCGGTTTTCTAAGGGCGGATGAGTCATGAGTAGCCAAATAATGTTAGAAAAGAAGCAGGAAAAGTAAGAGGTTACTATTTGCTTTTAGAAACAAATATCTCACATTTGCTCACCTCTCTCCTCACTTCTTCATTCTCTCTTCTTCCCACCGGTTGCTACTTCTCCCTCTACTTCTTTTACGTGAAGAACAACCCCATGCCAAGCTCCATCTTCCTTTGATCACTACTCACTCATTTTAGCTCCAAATCAAAAACTAAACACATATTATTCTTAGTTAGCTCAAGCTCTAGCTTTCTATCTTTTCAAAATTGGAAAAGCTTCATTTTGGAGCCATGGGAAATCTCCATTGAAGTGGGAAAAATAAGCTTGGAGGGTGCATTAGCTTCTCCATTCTCTTAAGGTAAAGAATATGTAAGAAAAGTTAGGTTTCCATCATTTATTCAACATGGCCGAAAATTACCACTCATGGGGCCTTGTTTTTATGCCTTGTTCTAGCTTGTTTCATTCACCAAGGACTAGTGGAGGTCCTCTTTCATTCAATGCCCAAGTCTACTGTAACACCCCCAAGGTTGTTGTAATGTGTGTGTTGATTTGAATAAGTTTTGTGCTTCTGTTCGTGCTAAATTCGCTTCTGATTTCTGAGGTTTTCGGCATGTCCGAACTTCCGTCCGACTTTGAAGTTCGGACATGCCCTTCTGCGCTTAAACTTTTGAAGTTTTCGCTGTGTCCGAACTTCTGTCCGAGCTTTGAAGTTCGGACACAGCCTTCTGCATTCTCTGATTTTGGCTTCGACTTGTGTCCGAACATTGATGTCCGGACACAAGTTCGGACTCTCCACGTTCTGTTTTCCGAAGAATGTCCGAACATCCGTCCGAACTTGGATGTTCGGACACCTCTGACTCTCCATCTGTTTTAAGGTTCGACTTGTGTCCGAACTTTGAAGTCCGGACACAAGTTCGGACATCTGTCTGGTTTTGCCTTCTGAGTCTCGACTTGTGTCCGAACATTGATGTCCGGACACAAGTTCGGACAGGCTACTGTTTTGACCATAACTTGCTCGTTTGAGCTCCGTTTTGACTTCTGTTTGCGGGGTTGGATTCCCCTTCTGATTTCCAAGCTATCTATGGCTTTCTGGTGCCTTTGGTGCACATATGCTTATCTGTATTTAAGCTTCTGTTTTGGGACCTAGTTATCTCTGTGTCTGAGCCTTTGGATGGCTGGTTACGCTGTCTCGTAGCGCGCTATGTAGGATCCTTCTGTTCACGGGTGATGTTCCCCGTTCTGTTCACGGGTGTTTACACCTGTTCTGTTTACGAGTGAGGTTTCCTCGTTCTGTTCACGAGCTGGTTGCTCGTTCTGTCTGTATGCTGTGATACTAGTGTCCCACTCTGTTTTCTGCTTCTGTCAGCTTCTGCTCTGTTTAGTCCTTAATGATTGGACTTCTGTTTCTGATTTCTGATATATTTGTGGATTCTTTGACTCCTTCTGATTTGTCATTCTGTAAATGTTTTGAGCATGCTGGTTGATGAAGTTGGTCATCTACTGGGCATAGTTGTGTGCTCATTCCCCTACTTCTAACGCTTTTGCAGATTGATTAGCGAGGATCGTCTCCCCTCAGCTTCTGGAGTTTTGCTTGTTTTTTTAGTTCTCTTGAGACTTGTATTGATTTGAGCCTTTGGGCCTCTTTGTTAGTTTCCGCTTCTGATATTAGTTTGGTGGGTTCTGTAATGACTTTTGGGGATGTTTTAACATCTCTTGTTTTATACTTTATTTAAGTATTCCGTTTGGGCCTTATTTGACTATCTGTTTAAGTTCGTTTATTAGAGCCTTGCGTTATTATGTAATAATACGCGGCGTGTAATACCCCTAACTCCTAGGCCAGTGTTTGGGGGTGTTACATTTAGTGGTATCAGAGCTCTGGGTTCTAATCTGCTGGGATTTTAAGTTAGCCAGTCAGTCAGAAATGTCAGTGTTAGTGTCGGAGTCTAACTGCTTGCTGTTGGACTTTCAGAATGCCGCCAAGGAGAGCGAATAACCCTCCAGGGAATGTTGCTGATGCTGTTCAGCAATTCATGACGCAGCTCATGCAGACCATGGCTGCAGGGGGCGGTCCAGCTGGAGGAGGACCAGCTGGCGGAGCAGGCCCGGCTGGGGCAGATGCTGGAGGGAGGAATGTGAAGGCGCTTCAGGAGTTCATGAAGCTGAAGCCGCCATCGTTCGATGGGGCAGGAGATCCCCAGGAGGCCAGCCACTGGTTGTCAGAGGTGGAGGATTTACTTCGGGTGATGGGCTCTGAGGAGGAGCAGAAGGTCGACTTCGCCACCTTTCTGTTCAAGGCCGAAGCCAAGGAGTGGTGGAGGTCAGTGATGGGGAAGTTCCCACAGCCTTGGACGTGGGAGCAGTTCACTGGGGAGTTCAACAAACAGTTCTACCCCGACGTCTACAAGGATCAGCGCATCCTGGAGTATAACCGGCTACGCCAGGGCCGGGACATGAGCGTTGAGGAGTACGTCCGCAAGTTTATCAGCCTGTCTAAGTTTGCACCTGAGCCTGACGAGCATAGGAAGGCCAGGAAGTTTGAGAGTGGCCTGAGGCCGGACATCCGATCTGCTGTGACGCCGCTGCGTCACAAGACCTTCAGGGACGTTGCTGATGTCGCCCTGCTGGTAGAGGCCGACTTGAGAGGTCGCCAGTCTGGAGGGAAGGACCAGAAGAGGAAGCAGAGGTCCGATGACAGTGATAGGAGGGATCAGTCTGCTTCTCAGAAGAAGCAGTCTACTGGAGACCGCTCTGGGGACCGTTCGCGAGACAGAGGTGGTTCGTCTTCATCAGCTCCGCTAGTGCCAGGTCTGTGGCAAGTTTCATAGAGGCCAGGACTGCTACAGGAAGTCTGGAGCCTGCTTCAAGTGTGGATCCATGGGACATAGGATTGCTGATTGCCCTCAGGCTGAGAGGAGCAGAGGTAGCTCTGGAGGTGGAGCTGGAGGATCTACATCTGGGTCTAGGATCGAGACCGGGCTGAGCAGAAGAAGCCCCAGGGCCAGGCCAGAGTGTACGCGATGGCTGGAGAGAGAGACCGATCGACTGACAGAGTTGTCACAGGTATTCTCCAGCTGTCATCTCGTTCTGTTTTCTGTTTGTTTGACTCTGGAGCCACCCACTCTTTTATTTCTGCTGAGTTAGTGGGTGAGCTCGGTTTGCCTGTTGTGCCTCTGGGTGTTGAGTTATGTGTGCATAGTCCATTAGTTAGGGACTCTTCTATGCTGTTGAATTCTGTTTGCAAAGATAGTCCTGTGTTAGTCAGAGATAGGACTCTGTGTGCTAACCTCATCCCGATGGAGATGACTTCTTTTGATGTGATTCTGGGCATGGATTGGCTTGCTGCGCACCATGCCCATATTGATTGTGCTGCTTCGAGAGTCACTTTTGAGGAGCCGGGTCAGCCCCGTCTAGTTGTAGCAGGGAATGGACTCCCGTGCTCGCCGCCAGTCATATCTGCGATGCAGGCGTTCCGTTTTCTGAGGAAGGGATGCCAGGGATATCTGTGCTACATCCCTGAGGTTCGCAAGGATGCGAAGTTGGAGGAGATTCCAGTGGTCAGAGACTTCCCGATGTGTTCCAGGATGATGTACCTGGGCTTCCCCCTGTCAGAGAGGTGGAGTTCTCGATCGAGCTCGCACCTGAGACTCAGCCGATTTCGAAGGCCCCATACCGGATGGCGCCTGCTGAGCTCAAGGAGTTGAAGGTCCAGTTGCAGGAGCTGCTGGATAAGGGCTTCATTCGCCCGAGTGTGTCGCCTTGGGGAGCGCCAGTGCTATTTGTAAAGAAGAAGGACGGTAGTATGCGGTTGTGCATTGACTACAGGGAGCTCAACAAGGTTACCATTAAGAATAGGTATCCTCTCCCGCGCATAGACGACTTGTTCGACCAGTTAGCAGGAGCTAAGGTGTTTTCGAAGATCGATCTGAGGTCGGGATATCATCAGCTGAGGATTAAGGCAGATGACGTGCCTAAGTCCGCTTTCAGGACTCGTTATGGACACTACGAGTTCCTAGTGATGCCATTCGGGTTGACGAATGCGCCGTCAGTATTTATGGATATGATGAACAGAGTCTTCAAGCCGTTTTTGGACCAGTTCGTTGTAGTTTTCATCGATGACATCTTGGTGTATTCCAAGAGTGCTGAGGAGCACGAGGAGCATTTGAGGACCGTTCTCCAGACTCTGAGGGAGAACGAGTTGTATGCGAAGCTGAAGAAGTGCGAGTTCTGGCTAGATCAGGTGGTATTCTTGGGACATGTGGTCTCCAAGGATGGTATCTCCGTGGACCCGGAGAAGATTCGAGCTATTACTGAGTGGGCCAGGCCTACTAATGTCGGAGATATTCGTAGCTTCCTTGGACTAGCGGGCTACTATCGTAAGTTTGTGGAGGGCTTCTCCAAGTTGGTGATTCCGTTGACTCGTCTGCTGCAGAAGGAGGTGAAGTTCGAGTGGAGCGATGCCTGTGAGCAGTGTTTTCTGGAGCTGAAGAAGAGGTTGACTACTGCGCCGATCTTGACTCTTCCGGAGGGGACCGAGGGTCTTGAGGTTTTCTGTGATGCGTCCCATAGGGGACTTGGATGTGTTCTGATGCAGCAGGGGAAGGTAGTTGCATATGGCTCTCGTCAGCTTAAGCCATATGAGAAGAACTATCCGACCCACGATCTGGAGCTGGCTGCGGTGGTCTTTGCGTTGAAGATTTGGAGGCACTACTTGTATGGGGCAGCGTGCAAGGTGTATACGGACCATAAGAGCCTCAAGTATCTGTTCACTCAGAAGGAGTTGAACTTGAGGCAGAGGAGATGGCTGGAGTTGTTGCACGATTATGATTTAGAGATCCTCTACCATCCGGGTAGGGCGAATGTGGTTGCTGATGCGCTCAGTAGGAGGGGTCCGTCTGGGACTGTTTGTGCTTGTCCGGTGTGGAGAGGTCTGCTCAGGAGTTGCAGCGCATGGGTATCTGGGTTGTCCGTCCAGAGAGGTCTGGGATGTTAGCAGCACTGCAGGTTCAGCCTACCTTGATCGACCGGATCAAGGCCAGTCAGGAGCTTGATGTCAGTCTGTGTAAGATCAGAGAGAGTTTGTCTGCTGGTCAGGAGTCCGAGTTCGGGTTTCAGAGGATGGCTGCCTGAGGTTCAGAGGCCGTGTTTGTGTGCCGGCAGACGATGCGTTGAGGCGTGAGATCATGCAGGAGGCCATGGAGCTCCTTACTCGGTACACCCAGGAGGTGTGAAGATGTACCGGGATCTGCGGGAGACTTTCTGGTGGAGCAATATGAAGAGGGACATCTCGACTTTGTATCCAGATGTAGGACCTGTCAGCAGGTCAAGGCCGAGCATCAGAGACCAGCTGGTTTGCTTCAGCCTCTTCCCGTTCCGGAGTGGAAGTGGGAGAGCGTCGGTATGGACTTTGTATGGGACTGCCTAAGACTCCGAGGGGTTTCGATGCAGTTTGGGTCATTGTGGACCGGCTCACGAAGAGCGCTCACTTCTTGCCTGTCAGGAAGACTTTCAGTTTGCACCGTTTAGCCCAGTTGTACATTGATGAGATAGTACGTCTGCATGGGGTTCCGGCTTCGATTGTGTCTGACAGAGATCCGAGGTTTGTGTCCAGGTTCTGGCAGAGTTTGCATCAGGCTTTGGGGACGAAGTTGTCTTTCAGTTCAGCTTACCATCCTCAGTCAGACGGGCAGACAGAGAGGACGAATCAGGTCCTAGAGGACATGCTCAGGGCATGTGTGCTCGACTTTGGGGGCAGCTGGGATCAGCACGTGGCACTGATAGAGTTCGCGTACAATAACAGCTTTCAGACCAGTATCGGGATGGCTCCCTTTGAGGCCTTGTATGGCAGGAGGTGCAGATCACCCATCTGTTGGGATGATCTGAAGGAGAGAGCTGTGATTGGTCCAGACTTGGTTCAGGATGCTGTGGGCAAGATTCAGTCTATCAGAGAGCGTCTGCTTGTGGCTCAGAGTCGTCAGAAGAGTTACGCCGATCAGAGGAGACGACCTCTAGAGTTTGAGGTGGGCGATCATGTGTATCTGAAGGTTTCTCCAGTGCGAGGAGTCGTTCGTTTTGGGAAGAGAGGCAAGCTTAGCCCTCGTTTTGTGGGTCCTTTTGAGATCCTAGAGAGGATCGGACCGGTTGCCTATCGTTTGGCTCTGCCTCCGTCTTTAGCAGCAGTGCACAGTGTTTTCCATGTTTCGATGCTGAGGAAGTACATTCCGGACCCATCTCATGTGATCGACTTCAGTCCGCTTCAGTTGAGGGAGGACTTCACGTTTGAGGCAGTTCCTTCGAGGATTCTAGCGAGATGTTCGTAAGCTCAGGAGTAAGACCATGCCCTTGGTGAAGGTGCAGTGGTCGGGTCAGTCAGAGGAAGAGGCGACCTGGGAGGTCGAAAGTGATGTGCGTTCTAAGTTTCCCGCCCTTTTCGAGCAGTAGGTATGTTTTAATTTCGAGGACGAAATTCTTTTAAGGGGGAGGTGATGTTATAACCCAAGATTTGGTTATATTTTATTTCGTTACTATGGTTCATTAGATGGTCATTCTGAATTTAGGACACGGAAGTCCTTAAAGAAGCCGGGGGCGAGGAGGGGCTATTTTCTATCAAAAAGAAGGGAGGTTATTACTTAACATTTCCCCAAAACCACACCTCACAATCAAATTCTCACGATCGCTTACGCTCTTTGGAAACCCTTCTCCTTCTTCTCTTCTCTCTCAATTTTCTCTTCACGCTTGTCTTCTCCACTGTCCAGTGCTGCTGTTGGGAATTCGAGTCCTGCTGTGAATTCGTCGTCTCCGTCGCAATTCGCATCTGTTCAAGGTATAGTGTCAGCCCTCTCTCAGTTCTACAGTTGCGTTGATTTCTCGTTCTGATTCGTTCTCTGCATCTGATTGTGATTCAGCGATTCTTCTCGACTTCTTCATCGGGTTCATCTGTTGTGGACTTTGTAATCTGTAGACAGATTCCAGGTGAGGGTTTTGATTTCCGTTTTCGTTTCAGATTTTGGGTTGTGGACAGTTTCTGATTGTGGTGTTTGTTCTTCTGCGCTGTTATGAATTCAGTGGGCTGTTTGGTTTGCATTTGGGTCTGCGTTACTGCTGTGTCGGAGTTGGGAGTCTGCTATTCGGATTCAGAAACTTCTCGGCTGTAATTGAGGTAGGTGGCTTTCGGATTCGATCCGTGTGTTCAGCCTGGGGAGTTGGATTCTATCAGTTAGTTCAATGATTTGATCTGTGTTTGTGTGTGGTTATGTCTGTTTAATGCCATTTCAATGGATTAAACCCCCAAGGTTGTTTTGTAAATGTGTGTGTTGATTTGAGTAGTTTTGGTGCTTCTGTTCGTGCTAAATTCGCTTCTGATTCTGAGGTTTTCGGCATGTCCGAACTTCCGTCCGAGCTTTGAAGTTCGACATGCCCTTCTGCGCTAATCTTTTGAAAATCTTCGCTGTGTCCGAACTTCCGTCCGAGCTTTGAAGTTCGGACACAGCCTTCTGCATTCTCTGATTTTGGCTTCGACTTGTGTCCGAACATTGGATGTCCGGACACAAGTTCGGACTCTCACTCCTGTTTTCCGAAGAACTCCGAACATCCGTCCGAACTGATGTTCGGACACCTCTGACTCTCCATCTGTTTTAAGGTTCGACTTGTGTCCGAACTTTGAAGTCCGGACACAAGTTCGACATCTGTGATGGTTTGCTTCTGAGTCTCGACTTGTGTCCGAACATTGATGTCCGGACACAAGTTCGGACAGGCTACTGTTTTGCCACAACTTGCTCGTTTGAGCTCCGTTTGACTTCTGTTTGCGGGGTTGGATTCCCCTTCTGATTTCCAAGCTATCTATGGGCTTTCTGGTGCCTTTGGTGCACATACGCTTAATATGTATTTAAGCTTCTGTTTTGGGACCTAGTTATCTCTATGTCTGAGCCTTTGGATGGCTGGTTACGCTGTCTCGTAGCGCGCTATGTAGGATCCTTCTGTTCACGGGTGATGTTCCCCGTTCTTCACGGGTGTTACACCGTTCTGTTTACGAGTGAGGTTTCCTCGTTCTGTTCACGAGCTGGTTGCTCGTTCTGTCTGTATGCTGTGATACTAGTGTCCCACTCTGTTTTCTGCTTCTGTCAGCTTATGCTCTGTTTCGTCCTTAATGATTGGACTTCTGTTTCTGATTTCTGATATTTGTGGCTCTGACTCCTTCTGATTTGATACATTCTGTAAATGTTTGAGCATGCTGGTTGATGAGTTGGTCATCTACTGGGCATAGTTGTGTGCTCATTCCCTACTTCTAAAGCTTTTTGCAGATTGATAGCGAGGATCGTCTCCCCTCAGCTTCTGGAGTTTGTTGTTGTTTGTTTTAGTTTCTCTGAGACGTTGTATTTAGATTGAGCCTTTGGGCCTCTTTGTTAGTTTCCGCTTCTGATTATTTGGTGGGTTCTGTAATGACTTTTGGGGATGTTTTAACATCTCTGTTTATACTTTGTTTAAGGTATCCGTTGGGCCTTATTTGACTATCTGTTTAAGTTCGTTTATTAGAGCCTTGCGTTATTATGTAATAATACGCGGCATGTAATACCCCTAACTCCTAGGCCAGTGTTTGGGGGTGGTTACAGTGAGACACCGACAGCATATTTGGATAGCCAGGAGTGAAATGTAGATAGTAATGCAATTATAAGGCTTGTAGCCTGGATGTAGAAGTACACCCTAAGTATTGAAGTATGTAGTTTGTGAGGAATGGGTAGATGTAGACTCTTAATGAGTAGTATGAAATTGAAGGAGGTAATGATTTGTATAAGGATCTTAGTAACTCGGTGTAGTATATTGATCGAACTTATGGATCATTGTAATGAAATGGAGCATTGTAGTATTTGTAGGTAATGAATATGTATTGTAATTGTGTAGTACTCGGATATTCCGGCCTCAGACCGATGCTGTGTAGTAGTAAGCCTTGTTGGTCAGATGGGTGGCTAACGGCAATGTATCACCCACCGTTGTGTAAGTATGTATCCGCTGCGTGAATCTGGAAGTACGAGGAGATTGGACGGTAATGACAGTATTAGTGGTAGGGGTGTTACAGAACCACACCTTATAAGGGTGGGGAAACCTCTCACTATTGTAAGGCTCTGGAGGAGTGTAAATGTGGAACCTCCAGAAAAGACTTTCGTCTAACGAAATACAGTAATTGTAAGTAGAACGAGACCCAAATACCGGGAGATTATCCAAAGATATCCCATTAAGTACGTAATGAATAAGTGAACGTCTCAGTTTGTACATGTGATAAATTACAGTTTGAGTATACGGGGTGATCCCCTAGACTAGTGTCCGGAAGAAGCTTTAATAGCAATTGTGTAAGAATGGAACATGTGTTCAACATGAAATGTAGATGGATCAACGCTCAAGGAGCATAAGGACTTAAGGAATAACATGTCCAGTAATCAGCCAAGAAGTGGCGAGTCATAGTATGATTGATGTAAGTACATGAGCAGAAGCTAACATAGTAACAGCTTCCATGTAAAGCAATATCGTGTAGTGGAAAGAAACATGGTGCGCAATAAGCGACCACTGTATGTAAATGATGTGGAGAGTAAGCAGGGTTATGAGTTAAACTTAGTGGAGATGCAAGGTAAGTGATAGTAAATAGACTAGGCAGTAAGCCAGTAGCTGGTACTATATGGTAAAGGTGTATTCCTAGTAAATTAACAATGATAAGCGAAGTAATAAGCCTCGGGACAGGAATACCCGATTGCTAAGTAACCAACCCGTACTGGATGCAGAAGTCGTACAATGCACCAGTGAATGTGACACAAGTCAGTTAAGCGTAGACCTAGAAACAAAACCGTTGGAGGTACCAACCGTTACAGTAGTTGCAACAAAGGCAGAAAGAATACTTGTACAGAAACAATGAGTGAGTGTGATTTCAGAAGGAACAATTATGAATCAGTGACTACAGTAGCACTGAATACCAAATATTGGTATGACATATACCGCAAGTGTTGGAAATAACATACCTCAGCCGACAGTAAGTCAGAAGAACCAAATAAATAATCACAAAGATACATACCTGTACACACGATGAATTGCCAGAAAACTGGATAGAAAATCTATAACTCATCAAATTCGCACACGGTAAGAGATGCCACACGTCGATTGAGAAACTGTTATTCCCAAGATAGAAGGGATAAATAGGAGATGTACAATCCATCAAGAATGAAAAAGGGGGCTAACTAAGCCCTAAAGTTATCACAGTGGCACAGGCGAAGCTAGTAGGCCATGATTCAAAGCTGAATATACCTAGTGAATACGAGTAAAGGACTAATAACCTATGTCTAGAAGCCTCACAGGCCAGAACCGAAACTGGTTATGAGTTAAACAAACTCCAATGAGAATTCTGGATTCAGGGACTAAACCGTCAATATGGTTAAGGTCCTCTGACCGGAATGCATTTTAAAATAAACCGCGTGGAGGTTAAAATACTTTATGACGACGGAACGTCTTAAACCAATGTTAAGTAATAATATATGGTCGATTACGCGGGTGTAATCCCTTTTAAGGGGGGTAGAGCGCAAAAACGCTTAGTGAATGTTTACGTACAAGTGTACGTGAACGGTGTTGTGCATAGTATAAAATAATTGTTACGATGTTGTGCATGAGCACAACATAATTGTTCTGATGATTGGTGCATATGTTACATGAACATACGTACTCATTCATGGTTTAATTGTGGTAATTGCGCACAGAAGATGAGAATACCATTGTTATAAGTGTACCTACCTTGTTAACATTGGCGTGTAAATACAAGTGTAAGGGAGTAGAGAAACTCCCGGGGAACTAAAACCCCGACAGGATATGTTTATTTAAGACCAAATGTAGTTTTGTGATTTTGATCGAAAATATAATTTATATATATATGTATAGTATTGTGATGTATGAAGTGATATAATTCTCTAGGTAACATGGTTAGTGGTGAATTGAGAATAATTGATGGACAGAGTTCCATCCTTTGGAGATGTATTGCTCTATGATTATGACTAGAAAGATTAAAAAGATAGAAAATGGTAAATGTTTGAATTAGTTGTTGGTTGAAATTGAAGTGGGAGGTGGAACTTGGTTTGCATGCGATCAAGGGACGCCGGACACAAATTGGGGTGGAAGGATAGTTCAACACTGATACTGATCACATCAGGGTTGGATGACTCTTGAAGCTCCATATAAGTGGTCACAAATAATCACGTTAAGAAAAGACAAATTAGCATAAATTGGACTTGGAGTTGTATTGTGTTTTCAAAAAGGATTTTCAATTGGTATTTTCAAAATTTTAAACGGTATTTTCAAATTTTTCAAATGGTATTTTCAAATAAAGGATGTTCATTTTACTTAACCTCGTAAAGAGTATTTTCTGTTATTTAGTCTAACTCATGAGCCTTTTGTCTTCGGACCGGCGACATGAGGAGAACATGGTATTTTGTATTACTTGCTCACGAGCTGAGGACATTTGAGCCTTCGTCTTCGGACCGGTGACATGAGAAGTATATGTTAAAATGTATGTGATTGTTTTAAATCTTCCAAAGGACCGGGGACCAGGAAGTGTCCATCGCGACCGGTACCTACGGAATCACAGTATATGTACTCGACATGGGACTCGAGGACTGTGATGTCTTGTAGTCATTAGACCGAGCCCATGAAGAGATGTAAAAGGAATTTTCGACTGTTATACATGATAAGACATGTTGTGTGGTATGTGTAATAAATATTATCCAGACCTATGAGTCTGAAGGTTGTTATGTTATCCAGACCTTAAAGTCTGAAGGGTTATATCAGGTGTATGTTGATAATGTGAGATTATGTTGTAAAAGTAATCCTTGAATTCTAATTAATGATGCATGAGAATTGTGAAACTTTGAGGACAAAGTTTTTTAAGGGGGGTAGATTGAAATATCCCAAAACTTTATGTGTTAATTAATTATGTAATTATTATTTTCTAAGGCTAATTAAGTCCTTAGGAACATTGGTGGAGAAAGATAAAGCCAGAAGAAAAAGGAAAACGCGTAAAAGTCACAAAACGTAAAAACATGTGTTATGTAACCATATGAGGTATATAACCTTAACTAGGGTTCTAAATATATTTTTATACCCTAAATACACACTAAGAACACGTGGGAAAAATTCCCGAAGAAAAAGGATCCAAATAATATGTTAAAACGCTAATGAAGTCTTAAAGCGCGTTTTTCGAGAAAACCCGAAAACGCGACTTTAAATAGTCAAATGACCCCGTAAAAATTATAGTTGATCATATAACTATAATTAAACATTAATGGGAGCTTTAGAACCATTAAAATTAACAAAACAAGAAAAATCCGGAAAACGGACCCGGATTAGTGAATAGTGTAAAAACGGGAAATTATGGGGTGTAAATTGAAATAAGAGTAAAATACTCCCCTTTCATTGTAAAATAAAAATCTGATTTCCCTACACTTATAAGCCCCACACGTTTTTGCCCCTCTCTTACATATATATATATGCCTACTTTATTAATAAAAGTACAAGTCATAAAAGCAATAGTACATATTACCTTTTTACATTTCTCTCTCCCTCATTCCTATTCTCTTTCCGAATCCTTCTTCTTTACATCCCTCTATCTGCTCACTCCCTTATCCCATGGCGATTTCATGAAGCCTCACCAGCTCCACTCTTCTTCCTCCTTGTTCCTTCACTAAACAAGCTCCAAATAAAAAAATCACTACACCAAAATACTCACCTCTAAAAAGCTTCAAACTCCATACTTCACCCCCATGGCTGTAGCTAGGTTTTGAAGAGAAACCACTCATTCTTGAAGCTAATCAAATCCTTGTATGTTCTATGGTAAGAAAAACTCCAAAATTCCCTTGTTCCTTGTTTTTCTTGTAACCGGTTTTGCCCAGTTTTTGAACCCCCTTTATTCCTCTTCTTGCCAGCTCTTTCACCTTCAATAAGTGCTGGAGAATATTAATTTTTGATTGTCCAACACCCCTTTTGAAAGTTGCAAGGTAATGCTATTAATTTCAATACCTAGGAAACCTCCTTATTTAAGTGTTGTTCAAGAGCTTTATTGGTTCTTAATGCTCATTAGCATTCCATTGGGCTTGGTCATTAGATTAGCAAATACACACTCATTATGACCGGTGGTTGAACAAGAGGAAAGGAGGAGGAAGAAAGAAGTGAAAAGATGGACTTAAAGACTTAAGGTAAACAATTTAACTTGATGTCTATTTATGATGTTTTCGAAAATCTTGGGATGGGTAAATTAATAGAATGAACCAAAAAAAATTGTGTTGGAAAAGTGTTTGATTGAGTTGAGAGGAAATTGTTAGTTATGTTTTATGCATTGTGAAGTAATGCTTGAGTTAAGGGCATGGAAGCCAAGTATGCAAGATTGTGTATTGTGTGGAGGTTTATGAGTTGTGAATGAATTGTGTGTGTGCTGTTAGAACCCACCAAGGGTTTGGTTAGTTGATTTGTGAATATTTTGGTATTAGGTGATGAAGAGGATAAATTTGGATAAGTTAGGTTGGTAACGAAGTTATGGCGAATTTTCTGTAGAACCTAAGAGATTTAGGTGACTTGGTGAGTTTGAGCTACCTAGGGTGAACTATATGTTTGGAGAGACCAATTGGAGTAGCTAAGCACCTCGGGGTGTTAGTTGGAGAAGTAAATGGAGTGGTGTAAAAATCTGTAGCAAAGGTTGATGTTTTTGGTGGTTTAAAATTCTAGGAAAGATCTTGGTGTGCTTGACCTTGTGAATGGTGAGTGACTTGGGTATTAGAAGTGCAATTGCTTAAGAAGGATTTGGAATGGTCAAATTGGTTGAGAATGAGGTAAGGGCTGTCAAGGAAATGTTGTAATGCACATGTATGCAAAAGTGTGAAAATGGGAGTAGAAACATGTGGAATTAAACAAGAATTGAGTGATGAGTATGACCCATGATTTAAGGAGGTTCAAGGCATGATTAAGGTGTTTAAAGCATGTGGAAAGATTAGGGAATGATTAGGTATGAAATAGGGGTTGAAAAGAGGACAAAAACTGTAAAATTTGATAGTTCCAGGGTTGGTCCGGGTTTGTAAACCGGTACACAAACCCGGACCACCTCAAAAATGTTCCAGAAACTCATTCTAGCATGTGGTCCAGGTTTGTATCCCGGTACACATACCCGGACCAATGCATTTTCAAGGCAGATTCTTATTTCCGGGATTGGTCCGGGTTTGTAACCCCGGACACAATGAAATACCCCAAACCTTGATATGTGGTTTAAATATCAAACTATGGTATGTAAAGGCTAAAAAGTGCCTTAGTAACATCAGTGAACAATTTAGACCATAGTAAATGCAATAAAGCATTAAGACACAGTTTGAGCAAAAACATGCTCTAAGCTATGAGTGAACTTGGTTAGGACCCAAAGAGCCTACCAAGACTTAATAATATTCAATTATGATTTAATAAGGCTAAATAAGTCCTTAGGAAATCTTGGTGGGCAGTTAAACCAAATAAAACACAAGGAAATACCTTAAAGTCAATATGAGCAAAAATGTGCTCTAAGCTTGGGATAAATTTGTATAAGACCTAATGGTCATACCTATACCTTATAAATATGTTAATGAACATATTAAACCAATTACCAAAGAAAACCAAGCTTGAAAACAAGTTAAAACACAAAATGTGCTTTAAGGAGTCTTAAAGCACGTTTTTGAAAAATTGTCTTGTAAATAAGTCTTGAATGGCTAAATGTCCATCATTACTCTTTAATTAACATGTGTACTATATAGTATCACATTTGGAAGTCTATATCAATGGGAAATCAAAAATTTCACTTCTATGTGCCTTGTTTTGTGAATAGTGATTTTTATAAGCTAGTTTGTAACACATAATGTTATAAGTAATTAAATTGGTCAACAAAGACTAAAACACCCTCACTATAATAAAGGGGGCCGGTTTCTTTAGTGTGGTGACTCACCACTCACTTGTTAACTTGTTAAAGAAATAAAGATGACTAATATAGTTACTATTTGCTTTATAAACACAAATATCTTCTAAAAAGCAAACTTATCTCATTTCTCTCATTCCTTTCTTCATTTCACACGGCTCCACTCTCTTCTCTCTCTTCTTCTTGTTCTCTCTCGGTAATACACAATACCACCATGGAAGTCCATCTTTGACCACATGTAAAACCTAGCTCACTTAACCAAATCAAAAACAAAC